>JBBPBX010045757.1:15391-26876 GCA_038048925.1 Garcialebias charrua | reverse complement strand
TTAGGGCCAGTTTACACGGCGCGTATTTTGAGTGTAACCGCTACTTTCTCTTTGCGACTTTGCTTATCGCCTACACGACGCTGCTGGCCCCCCTCGATGACACCGATACTTTTCTGACCCTGCTCTCAAGGTGGAAGTTTTTCGCTGACCCCCCGTTGATAATGTAAACATCTCCCACGGAGCTTTTGTTTGAACACATGCACGCAGCACGCACGCGCAGACAGCCGGCATTTTAACAATGGCGGTGGACTGGACAGTGGACACACGCACCACTTTCTGAACTATAGCTGATGGAATATATTTTGATTCTCATATTTAATTATTCTACACCTTACCTGCATCTGTGTTGGAAGAGAGCAGCTGCCTGGATCCAGTTGTCTGTTAACGAGGCAGTCGGACATTTCACGTGTCACGCTGCACTATAACATACTAAATGTGCTATATATTAACAGTTTAACAATAATAAACAGTATTTATGTTAGCGTGGGAGATATTTACATTTATCTGAGCTAAATGAAGCTATCTGGACTCGTTACGTCATGCCTAACATGCTGCATGTTGAAAATGAAGACACCAGGTTGATTTTTAATTTATTTATTTATTCAACACCACAAACTCATGTCACAAACACTGAGAATTAAATTGAACACTTTTAAAAACACGTTAACCGAACTTTAATGAACTGGACTCTGTTGTTTTCATCCTGGTGGAAACTGGACCCACATCCGAACCGCCGGTCCGCTTCGTGGAACAGCTTCGACCTCGCAGGAAAAAAATAAAAATAAAACCTCAGTTGGTTGTTCTGTGATCGAACTAAACACAAGGAAACATTATTAAGAACATGGTTTACCTTGTAGCCCTGCTGTAAATCAGCTGATTCTCACGGACTAAAGTCAGACATGTTGACTCGGTTCCGGACGGTCCAGTCAGTCAGCAACTGGTGCGCAGATGAAGCAGGTCCCACACTTGGTGTCAAATCTGTTGATTCTTATCCAAATTCCAGCTTTAACTTGTTGTTAACTTGTTGACAACAACTTGTAGTTTAGCTGAACTTTTAGCCAGAGAGGAAAACAGGCTGCCTCGTGTGCTCTGTTTGTTTACCTCAGGCAGCAGTGGCACGCGTGCGCAGTAGTGAAGGTTCCAAAAATCACAGCGCCATCTACAGGCCCAGCATGGTAACTACAGTAAATTCATGAGTACGGGGTGGTGGGGGGGAGAGAGTCGTATCCACAGAATTCGCCCATGTCAACGCAAAACTTTCAACCTAATTAACATACCCAAAAGTTGCGTTTCCCCCACACAGTGTCCGTGTAAACAGGGCCTTAGTTTACACACATCCTAGGAGAAATTTGACAAGTTGGCCTACTTCAAGGCTGAGTGGGGAAGCCAGATTCAGATAAGCCACAGTTGCTTTTTGTGCAGGCAGACCATTGTTTCTCATCAGCCTTGAGTCCTTCTGGTTCTTTTGATATCCAAAATGGCCAGATTTGTGGGCGTTCTGCTGGTCCGTGCTTATTATCACCCTCCAAGGTCAACCCCAACAGGCTGGCGAGTTTCAGAAGCTGCAAGTGGCCTGTGATTCTCATAAATTGCTTCCACGTTACGGTTGAGCTCATAAATCAGCTGAGTCTGAGAAATCGAAGCACGAACTAATCCTTCACATGAGGTCGGCAGCTTTGTCTTGGCCGAAAATACTGCCGCTGTCTCCCTTAGTAGCAGAGGTATTAACAGAGGTATTAACAGAGGTATTAACAGAGGTATTAACAGAGGTATTAACAGAGGTATTAACAGAGGTATTAACAGAGGTATTAACAGAGGTATTAACAGAGGTATTAACAGAGGTATTAACAGAGGTATTAACAGAGGTATTAACAGATGTATTAACAGAGGTATTAACAGGTAGATAACAGAGGTACCCGGCGGTGCCAAAAAGAAGAAACCCTGCTATCATAAGTTCAATGATATCATCATTTTCAGCATCCTCCTGAGACAACACAGAAAGGCCCATCAGCTTCCACTCCCCCCATGGATCCGTGACGTATCCTGACACGTGCCTCTCAGCGGAGCATGAGGGCTCTCCAGGACGCTTGTTGAAAAATGTCATCGATTGTGTTGAAAGTCCAGCTGACCAGATCCATGACAGTGGTTTATGATTAGGAAGATGTGTAAATAGAAGATCAGATACACAAGACGGAGAGCAAAAAAGCAGGAGGAGGATGAGAGGGAAGAAAAGGTCTTGCTCAAGAGCAAGTGAGAAAAACAAACAAACAAACAACCACAACAACAAATAAGAAAAACAAACAAACAAACAACAAACCACAACAATAAATAAGAAAAACAAACAAACAACAAACCACAACAACAAATAAGAAAAACAAACAAACAAACAAACAAACAAACAACAAACCACAACAATAAATAAGAAAAACAAACAAACAACAAACCACAACAATAAATAAGAAAAACAAACAAACGAACAAAAACAAACCACAACAATAAATAAGAAAAACAAACAACAACTTCTCTGCAGAGAATCTGGTGAGACACTTACTGGGGAGGATGGTTTTGTATCGATCTTTCATGGTGTGTCCTGGAACATCCAGTTCTGCAGCGTTCACAAAGTTGGGGGGGATTTTCTGACGAGAGCAGAGGGACACGCCGGGTGACAAAACAAACACACCACCCAGGATATGATCATTAATTTACTTTACAAAGTGATTTACACTGACACTACAAAACAAACACACCATCCAGGATATGATCATTAATTTACTTTACAAAGTGATTTAGACAATACTTTGTCTCATAGCTTCATGAAATCTGGATTTTCTTGAGTAAAATAACATTTTTTTAAACTAATGAGATTTTTTATATAATGATGCAGCGAACACTGAGAGCTGAGTGACCGCTGAAATTAGATGAAGCTGAAAATAAATTCTTAAAGCAAACGGAAGCAGGTCACTAGCTAAAAGCTAAGTAAGAACATTTGCTAATAGCCAAAGAAAACAGAGCATTTCTAAAGGCTAAACAAAGAAGCCCACTAGCTAAAGGAAACACTAGCTAAAAGTCAAACAAAGCAAAATGCTAGCTAAAGGCCAAAAGTGCCATAACACCATTGAAAAAAAAGTAACTAAAGGCTAGGTAAAAGACAAATGTAGCAAAAAAGCTAAAAATGTGTAAAGTGTAGATAAAAGTGAAAACTACCAAAACATTAGCTAGAAACTGAAATTGTCAAAAGGCGGTATGAAATCCAAAAGTAAACCAAAATTATAAAATAACAAAAGAAATGCTGAAAGTTGTCAGAAAAGAGCCAAAAGCAGCCGAATGTAGCGGAATGGTAGCCGAAAGCTCAGAGTAGCGTAAGAAGACAAGAACAGCAGGAATAATGGAACTGAAGCGTCTCTGATTCTGTGGAGAACTCCTGACAAGTTAAATATTTAGAAAACTATAAAAGAGGTAAAAGGTCACAGAACGAGCTGAACACATGAACAGCTAAATCAGCAGACTGTGCAGAAACAGTTGGGTTGTAAAAACAAGTATTTATTCAACCTATGACCTCTTCATTTAGTAAACAGTCAATAGTCCCAATATGCGTTCTTATATTTATATGAAAGAGCATTTCTTCCAGCTGTTAACAACAAATAAAGATGAATCGGACTCTGTGGTATTTGCTGAAGCACCAAATCTTAAAAACAAGTCAAACTAGCAAAATAAATAAGAAAAAGTTTAAAAAAAGAATGCGCGCAGTACAGGAGGCAACCAACATGACTTTCATGAGACACAATGATTTTACATCTGCTTGAAATATTTCATTAAATTAGCAATTAATAAAATCAGAAATGAATAAAAGCTGCACCTGATACTCTGCGTTCAGCGTGTTTGTGTCCCTCGCAGCTTNTAATGTAACACTTAGCTAACACATTACACCACACATTCATCCATCCATCCATCCATCCATCCATTTTCGTCCGCTTAAAAACAGTTTCTTCCCCTCTGCTGTCAGACTCTTGAACACTCATAACCATGCTACCTCATAACTTGCCTTGGTCGCTGTATTTTGTATTTGTTCTTTGTATTTTGATTGGGAATCACTGTATCACTGTATTTTGATTGCACCACTCTAATTGCGCTGTTTCTTAGTAGTTTTTGTTCACTGAATATTGTATTGATTGTATTGATGTTTTATGGTTTATGTTTTTTGTGTCTTATGTTTTTATATTTTATGCACCGTTATGCCGAAGCAAATTCCTAGTCTGTGAATCCTGTTCATTGACAATGGCGATAATAAACTGAATCTGAATCTGAATCCGGGGTCGGGTCGCAGGGGTAGCTGCCTAAGTAGGGAGGCCCAGACTTCCCTCTCCCTAGCCACTTGGAGCAGCTCCTCTGGGGGAATCCCAAGGCGTTCCCAGGCCAGCCGAGAAACATAGTCCCTCCAACGTGTCCTGGGTCTTCCTCTGGGTCTCCTCCCGGTGGGACATGCCCGGAACACCTCACCAGGGAGGCGTCCAGGAGGCATCCTAACCAGATGCCCGAGCCACCTCAACTGGCTCCTCTCGATGTGGAGAAGCAGCGGCTCTACTCCGAGTCCCTCCCGGATGACTGAGCTTCTCACCCTATCTCTAAGGGAGAGTCCAGCCACCCTGCGGAGAAAACTCATTTCAGCCGCTTGTATCCGAGATCTTGTTCTTTCGGTCATAACCCAAAGCTCATGACCATAGATGAGGGTGGGAACGTAGATCGATCGGTAAATTGAGAGCTTTGCCTTTTGACTCAGCTCTCTCTTCACCACGACAGACCGGTACAGCGCCCGCTTCACTGCGGATGCTGCACCTATCCGCCTATCGATCTCACGCTCCAGTTTTCCCTCATTCGTGAACAAGATCCCGAGATACTTAAACTCCTCCACTTGGGGCAGGACCTCCTCCCCGACCCGGAGAGGGCATGCTACCCTTTTCCGGCTCAAGACCATGGCCTCGGATTTGGAGGAACTGATCCTCATCCCGGCCGCATCGCATTCAGCTGCAAACCGCTCCAGTGAAAGCTGTAGATCACGAGCTGATGAAGCCAATAGGACCACATCATCTGCAAAAAACAGAGAAGCGATTCTAAGGCCACCAAAACGGATCCTCTCAACACCTTGGCTGCGCCTAGAAATTCTGTCCATAAAAGTTATAAACAGAATCGGTGACAAAGGGCAACCTTGGCGGAGTCCAACTCTCACCGGAAACGAGCCTGACTTACTGCCGGCAATGCGGACCAAGCTCTGACACCGGTCGTACAGGGACCTAACAGCCCATATCAATGGGCCTGGTACCCCATACTCCCGGAGTACCCCCCACAGAACCCCCCGAGGGACGCGGTCGAATGCCTTTTCCAAGTCTACAAAGCACATGTAAACTGGTTGGGCAAACTCCCACGCACCCTCCAGGACCCTGTTGAGGGTGTAGAGCTGGTCTAGTGTTCCACGACCAGGACGAAAACCACACTGCTCCTCCTGAATCCGAGGTTCGACTATCCGACGGACCCTCCTCTCCAGAACCCCTGAATAGACCTTACCAGGGAGGCTTAAGAGTGTGATCCCTCTATAGTTGGAACACACCCTACGGTCCCCCTTTTTGAATAGGGGAACCACCACCCCAGTCTGCCAATCCAAGGGAACTGCCCCCGATGTCCACGCGATATTGCAGAGTCGCGTAAGCCAACACAACCCCACAACATCCAGAGCCCTAAGGAACTCAGGACGAATCTCATCCACCCCCGGAGCCTTGCCACCGCGGAGCTTTTTAACCACCTCGGCGACCTCCGCACCAGAGATTGGAGAGCCCGATCCAAAGTCCCCAGGCTCCGCTTCCTCAGTGGAAGACGTGCCAGTAGGATTGAGGAGGTCTTCGAAGTATTCCGCCCACCGACTCACAACATCCCGAGTTGAGGTCAACAGCACGCCATCCCCACCATAAATGGTGTTGGTCGCGTACCGCTTTCCCCCCCTGAGACGCCGGATGGTGGACCAGAATCGCCTCGAAGCCGTACGGAAGTCATTCTCCATGGCCTCTCCGAACTCCTCCCACGCCCGAGTTTTTGCCTCAGCAACCACCCGAGCCGCATGCCGCTTGGACTGCCGGTACCTATCTGCTGCTTCCGGGGTCCCACAGGCCAAAAAGGCCCAATAGGACTCCTTCTTCAGCTTGACAGCATCCCTCACCGCCGGTGTCCACCACCGGGTTCGAGGGTTGCCACCACGACAGGCACCAACAACCTTGCGGCCACAACTCCGATAAGCTGCCTCGACAATAGAGGCGCGAAACATGGCCCACTCGGGCTCAATGTCCCCCGCCTCCCTCGGAACGTGTTCAAAGCTCTCCCGGAGGTGGGAGTTAAAGCTCCGTCTTACGGGAGACTCTGCCAGACGTTCCCAACAGACCCTCACAATACGTTTGGGTCTGCCAGGTCTGACCGGCATCCTCCCCCACCATCGGAGCCAACTCACCACCAGGTAGTGGTCAGTTGACAGCTCCGCCCCTCTCTTCACCCGAGTGTCCAGGACATGCGGCCGCAGATCAGATGAGACGACAACAAAGTCGATCATCGAACTGCGACCTAGGGTGTCCTGGTGCCAAGAGCACATATGGACACCCTTATGCCTGAACATGGTGTTCGTTATGGACAATCCATGACGAGCACAGAAGTCCAACAACAGAACACCACTCGGGTTCAGATCAGGGGGGCCGTTCCTCCCAACCACACCCCTCCAGGTCTCACTGTCATTGCCCACGTGAGCGTTGAAGTCCCCCAGCAGAACAAGGGAGTCCCCAGGAGGCGCACCCTCCAATACCCCCTCCAAGGACTCCAAAAAGGGTGGGTAATCTGCGCTGCCGTTTGGCGCATAGGCACAAACAACAGTCAGAGCCCGTCCCCCCACACGTAGGCGAAGGGAGGCTATCCTCTCGTTCAACAGTCAGAGCCTGTCCCCCCACACGTAGGCGAAGGGAGGCTACCCTCTCGTTCACCGGGGTGAACGTCAACGTACAGGCACCAAGATGGGGGGCAACAAGTATGCCCACTCCTGCTCGGCGCCTCTCACCAGGGCTCTCCAGGACGCTTGTTGAAAAATGTCATCGATTGTGTTGAAAGTCCAGCTGACCAGATCCATGACAGTGGTTTATGATTAGGAAGATGTGTAAATAGAAGATCAGATACACAAGACGGAGAGCAAAAAAGCAGGAGGAGGATGAGAGGGAAGAAAAGGTCTTGCTCAAGAGCAAGTGAGAAAAACAAACAAACAAACAACCACAACAACAAATAAGAAAAACAAACAAACAAACAACAAACCACAACAATAAATAAGAAAAACAAACAAACAACAAACCACAACAACAAATAAGAAAAACAAACAAACAAACAAACAAACAAACAACAAACCACAACAATAAATAAGAAAAACAAACAAACAACAAACCACAACAATAAATAAGAAAAACAAACAAACAAACAAAAACAAACCACAACAATAAATAAGAAAAACAAACAACAACTTCTCTGCAGAGAATCTGGTGAGACACTTACTGGGGAGGATGGTTTTGTATCGATCTTTCATGGTGTGTCCTGGAACATCCAGTTCTGCAGCGTTCACAAAGTTGGGGGGGATTTTCTGACGAGAGCAGAGGGACACGCCGGGTGACAAAACAAACACACCATCCAGGATATGATCATTAATTTACTTTACAAAGTGGTTTAGACTGACAATACAAAACAAACACACCATCCAGGATATGATCATTAATTTACTTTACAACGTGCATTTACACTGACACTACAAAACAAACACACCATCCAGGATATGACCTTTAATTTACTTTACAAAGTGATTTAGACAATACTTTGTCTCATAGCTTCATGAAATCTGGATTTTCTTGAGTAAAATAACATTTTTTTAAACTAATGAGATTTTTTATATAATGATGCAGCGAACACTGAGAGCTGAGTGACCGCTGAAATTAGATGAAGCTGAAAATAAATTCTTAAAGCAAACGGAAGCAGGTCACTAGCTAAAAGCTAAGTAAGAACATTTGCTAATAGCCAAAGAAAACAGAGCATTTCTAAAGGCTAAACAAAGAAGCCCACTAGCTAAAGGAAACACTAGCTAAAAGTCAAACAAAGCAAAATGCTAGCTAAAGGCCAAAAGTGCCATAACACCATTGAAAAAAAAGTAACTAAAGGCTAGGTAAAAGACAAATGTAGCAAAAAAGCTAAAAATGTGTAAAGTGTAGATAAAAGTGAAAACTACCAAAACATTAGCTAGAAACTGAAATTGTCAAAAGGCGGTATGAAATCCAAAAGTAAACCAAAATTATAAAATAACAAAAGAAATGCTGAAAGTTGTCAGAAAAGAGCCAAAAGCAGCCGAATGTAGCGGAATGGTAGCCGAAAGCTCAGAGTAGCGTAAGAAGACAAGAACAGCAGGAATAATGGAACTGAAGCGTCTCTGATTCTGTGGAGAACTCCTGACAAGTTAAATATTTAGAAAACTATAAAAGAGGTAAAAGGTCACAGAACGAGCTGAACACATGAACAGCTAAATCAGCAGACTGTGCAGAAACAGTTGGGTTGTAAAAACAAGTATTTATTCAACCTATGACCTCTTCATTTAGTAAACAGTCAATAGTCCCAATATGCGTTCTTATATTTATATGAAAGAGCATTTCTTCCAGCTGTTAACAACAAATAAAGATGAATCGGACTCTGTGGTATTTGCTGAAGCACCAAATCTTAAAAACAAGTCAAACTAGCAAAATAAATAAGAAAAAGTTTAAAAAAAGAATGCGCGCAGTACAGGAGGCAACCAACATGACTTTCATGAGACACAATGATTTTACATCTGCTTGAAATATTTCATTAAATTAACAATTAATAAAATCAGAAATGAGTAAAAGCTGCACCTGATACTCTGCATTCAGCGCGTTTGTGTCCCTCGCAGCTTCCTGTAGCTGAGCGTGTGTGAGCGGTCGGGAGGAGGTGTGTAACACCTGGAGCCACACCTCCTTAGGGGTGGAGACAGAACAAACAGTCTCCGCCCCCAAAGTGCTAACGTCCAGTAGCAGCGACAGATTCGAACCCCGCCTACAAATGCAAAAGATTTTCATTAAAAAAAATTTTTTCGACCATTTAAAAAAAGTTTTAAAAATGTGAAAAGTTTTTAAAATTATTATTTGGGTTTATTTTTTAAACAATTTCCAATTCAGCGTAATTAAAAGTCATTAAATCAGATTCTTATTCAATCCCTGTTAGTTTTATTTAATAATACAGTAATCTTTTATCTATTTTTTAATTGAATTCCACTCATTTATCAGACAGAAAACATGTTCGTAAACAAATTCAGCTACAAAAAGTCAAAGTCATATTCATTCTTTTATCACCAGTTTATATACAATTCATCAATTTAAAATAACTGTTTTCAACTCAAACGCAAAGACAACCATTTAAATTCAAAATTTACATTACTTCAAGATTTTTATTAAATTCTACTAAAATATTTTCAACTCATCTCTGTTCCATTAAATTCATTTATTAGTAGTGTTAGTTCATCACAATCAAATTTTATTTCAATCTTGTTTTATTACAGTTTTATCCATTTCAATTCAGGTGATTTATAATTCGATTCAGCAAAATATTCTCTTTACATCCATTCCAATTGAATGCTGATTGAATCTG
Organism: Garcialebias charrua; assembly: GCA_038048925.1. NCBI lineage: Eukaryota > Metazoa > Chordata > Actinopteri > Cyprinodontiformes > Rivulidae > Garcialebias > Garcialebias charrua. The sequence continues at coordinate 17,165 of JBBPBX010045757.1, read as the reverse complement.
CTTCAGATTAATATGGTGAGATAAAAATTCACTTCTGTTTACAATAATTCAAAGTGAATCAAATTGAATTCCCATTTAATCAGTTGCTTCAGATTCAGCGTCTTGTTAACGAGTCACTTTATAAATCAAGAGTTGTCGTTGATTTCTTCAGACTCAACAGAACCACTGGCTCCCTGTCAAATCCAGAACTGAATTCAAAATCTTACTTCTAACCTACAAAGCCCTCAACAACCTAGCTCCATCTTACATTACAGATCTTATTGTTCCATATTTTCCTAACAGAGCACTTCTCTCTCAGACTGCAGGTTTACTTGTGGTTCCTAGAGTTTCCAGCAGCAGAATGGAGGAAGATCTTTCAGTTGTCAGGCTCCTCTCTTGTGGAACCAACTTCCAGTTTGTGTCCATGAGGCTGACACATTGTCCAGTTTGAAGACTGGGATTAACACTTTACTTTTTCATAAATCCTATAGTTAGTGTTGTCTTGTTCTGCTGCTATAGACTTAGACTACTAGAGGACAAACTGACCTCATGTCTTCTTTCTGCTGCTGTCTTTACTTACTCTACTCCACAAGTTTGTAATTACAGGGAGTCCTCGAGTTACGTACGAGTTACGTTCCCACGCACTGTTCATAACCCGATTATGACGTAAGTCGGAACTCAGAACACGTGGCGTTCGTACGCTGCGCCGCACACCCGTTTATCGACATGAGACTGAACAAGCGTACATACTGATCCACAAACATGCACAGAACTTTATTTACAAACGGTTAGCTAACACATTACATCACACATTCATCTATAAACATAGCACGTACTAGCGTTCGGAGCGCGTTCGTAAGTCCGGATTGTCGTAAGTCGAGGACTCCCTGTATTTCTATCTAAACATGTTTTTTTGTGTTTCCTCCTAGAAAACACACCTGGACCATAGAAACCACACCTGGACCATAGAAAACACACCTGGACCATAGAAACCACACCTGGACTACAGAAACCACACCTGAACCATAGAAACCACACCTGGACTATAGAAACCACACCTGGACCATAGAAACCACACCTGGACTATAGAAACCACACCTGGACCATAGAAACCACACCTGGACTATAGAAACCACACCTGGACTATAGAAACCACACCTGGACTATAGAAACCACACCTGGACTATAGAAACCACACCTGGACTCATAGAAACCACACCTGGACCATAGAAACCACACCTGGACTATAGAAACCACACCTGGACTATAGAAACCACACCTGGACTATAGAAACCACACCTGGACTATAGAAACCACACCTGGACTATAGAAACCACACCTGGACTATAGAAACCACACCTGGACTATAGAAACCACACCTGGACCATAGAAACCACACCTGGACTATAGAAACCACACCTGGACCATAGAAACCACACCTGGACTATAGAAACCACACCTGGACCATAGAAACCACACCTGGACTATAGAAACCACACCTGGACCATAGAAACCACACCTGGACCATAGAAACCACACCTGGACTATAGAAACCACACCTGGACTATAGAAACCACACCTGGACCATAGAAACCACACCTGGACTATAGAAACCACACCTGGACCATAGAAACCACACCTGGACTATAGAAACCACACCTGGACCATAGAAACCACACCTGGACTATAGAAACCACACCTGGACCATAGAAACCACACCTGGACTATAGAAACCACACCTGGACTATAGAAACCACACCTGGACCATAGAAACCACACCTGGACTATAGAAACC
>JBBPBX010045757.1:0-11308 GCA_038048925.1 Garcialebias charrua | reverse complement strand
CATGTAGGAGGAGATGTATGAGGGCAGCAGACCAAGAAGTGATTTAAAGATGAAAATGTACCAGTGGAAGAGTCTGTGTGAGGTTAATGGCGACCAGTTAACCAGTGAATACTGGGTGCAGTGGTGGGTATATATACAGGTAGTCCTCGAGTTACGGCGGTCTCGACCTACGGCAATTCGACTTTACGAACGCATCATATTAATAAAAATATGATTTTTTAAAAAAAATGTGTTTAAATGTTCTTGATTTCATGTGTACAGCACTTTGTTGCAGCTGTGGCTGTTTTAAATGGCTTTACAAATAAAGTATTATTATTATTATTATTATTATTATTATTATTATTATTAAGCCGATTTACGAAGTTTGCGGCAGTTTCCGACAGTTTTTGGCAGTCAGTTTTCGGCAGTGCCCGCCAGTTTAGTGAGTTAGCTCGGGCCCCGACAGCCGGCTTCGGACAGACCGTGTCCGACCAGTGGTTACTGCGCTCGGATACATGAGCTGGGAGCTGAACGGCGGTTTTGCGGAGGGACGGATGGACGAAGGAAAACGACGCTGTGGACCGCGTGAAGCAGCAGACAGCGAGCTGGGCCGGAGGTGCAACGAGATAACATGCTAACAAGCCTTGCTGTAGGATGGACGGGTGGATGCTAACACCCCACCGGGGACACGGAGCCGACGGGCGGCGGAGCTCGCCTTGATGCTCCGCCTGGCAGCTTAGATGTTGGTCGGACCCACAGCTAACAAGCTAAAACGCGGACAAACGGCTTGGCGGCATGGATGGTTGAGCTAGCAATGGAGAGTGATCAAGTGACAGGCCATGTTGGTTCCAGGGCTTACAGCAGTGTCTGGATCGACACACATGCCATTGACTTGTACTCCAGGGTCATCTTTCCTGGATCTTACATCCTCTTCAATATTATCTACTGGTCTATCTATTCCTAACGCAGAGGTCTCACACACACAGGGGTCTTGTGCATCCATCCATTATTTTTACCCACTTCTTCATTTTTTGGGTCTTTGGCATCACTGGTGCCCCTCACTGTGCACAAAGCAGAGGACACCCTGGACAGGTCTCCAGTTCATCACAGGGACATAGAGACAAACAAGATAAACAACCATTCACTCGCTCTCTCACACCTAGAGACAATTTAGAGTTACCATCTGTGTAACATGCATGTTTTTGGTCTGTGGGAGGAAATCAGAGTACTGTATTTGGAGAAAACCCACGCATGCAAGGAGAGAACATTCAGACTCCACCCAGAAAGGTGCCCAGCTGAGATTTGAACCGGTGACCTTCTCGCTGAGAGGCAAGAACTCTACCAACTGCGCCACTGTCCTGCCCAGTCTTGTGCTTATCTTGTGTTAACTCACTGGGCTGCAAATGTTGCAGACCAGTTGGTAAACAGTGTTAGTGTCCTCACAGGGAGCACGTCCAGGTCAAGCCCTGCCAATGATAACTATTAATAAAAATACTGATACAGATTGGCTTAGCTTTATTTCAAAACTGTGGTCTACCAGATTGAATCAGAAATGTCATGGTGGATATGTATGAGGGGAAAATAGTTTAAGTCCTACACGGCCCCTCATAATGAAGGAGGCCAAGGTGGACAACAAAATGTGCAGCATCTAGAAAACAGTTTTGGTAAGACATGCACTGATTTTCTAAAACAGGCCATGCTAACTCGACCACAACTTGTTGAGCTGTTAGTTATAAATACCTGTACTCAGAACTCAGAGGCTATAGCCCTCGATTGAGAATTGTCAGCAATTCTCTTGGCAGTCACAACCAAGTGAGAGACTACTTTTAACATTTTTATGTAAATACAGTATACATTAAATATTTGCATAGTGATTGAGTTTCTTTTATCTGCATATGATTCAGACATCTTCGGGAAAACATAAACTGTTCCCAAAAGAAAGATGGTCAAAAGAATGGCAGTGGGAAGAACACTTAAAACAGATTTTCAACCAGTTTTCTTGGTGACATACAAGGTTCATGTCTTTAATACAGTTCAGTTTAATTAAATAATTCCAAATCAGAATAAAAGTCATCTCAGGACACTGTCTAAAGGGAAAAAAAAATACAAGTCTAAACAATAAATAGCGCATTTGCAGAGCAACGTTTCTTTGAACTTGGTGAGGTTTACCAAGTTTCACATTGTTTTCTCATTCAGACACAGCATCCTGGCAATATTCTGCCAGGGACTTTGTGTTCATTGTGTTGTCCAAAAACACATCAGCTGATCTCAGAGCTGTGGAAGGAACATGTTTCCTTTGAGGCACCTTTAAGTCTTTATCAGTGTGCACAGACCTGTTGATAAAACTTTAACATCTAAGTACCAATGGCTACAACTCATGGTAATGGTACGGTTTCTCCGCCAATTTTTTTTACAGTATTATGAATGTCCTAAATCCTCCAGTTGTTAGTGTGTTAGTATGTTTTTTAAATAAATTTCATCTTTCGGGAAAGTCCTCAAACACGTTGATTGTTCTATCTTCCTTTTTTTTCCATGCATATCCATATCTGGAAAACAACAGAAGCAAAATCCAGACTCTTTTAGGCTTTTCAAACTGCACAGGAACCTTGTAACCAATCATCACTGTCTCTACAACACTATTTGTGAAGGTTTCTGGAAAAAAGTAAAATGTGTGAAAGATAAGTGCTATATGTTGTCATTATATGCTTCTATATAACGATGAAATTAGTTCTCTGCATTTAACCTATTACACATGGGATACAACCGGGTGGAGCAGTGCACCCAGGGAGCAATTGAGGATCTTGCTCAAAGACACCATGACATGTGGGCATGGCAGGGAGTTGAATCTGTGACTTACTTGTCCCAAGTCTGCTGCTCTACTTTTACACCATCTTAGCCCAATCTCTGAAATACAACATTGTTATTTTATGTAAGACATCTGCTTCTGTAAGTGAAACACTTAAAAGTACTGTAGAGAGTAGTGCTTTTTCAGATTTCAGATTCAATTTGTGTCCACAGGTCTGATGGCTTCTGTACAAGAGCTTGTTGATCAAAGATGATTCCAGTACGTCTCACCCTCCCAACACCTACTATGTTTTGCTGTCCCAAGTTAAGCCTGGCAGATCCACCAACTGGGACTGAAAGGATGTGCCCTCGTTAGCCATTTTATTAGGTCCACCTGGCTAGCACCAGGTTAGAGCCCTTCACCTTCAGAAATGATTTGAGCCTCAGAAGACATTTTAACTTTATGACATCAAGTGTTCCTTTGATGAAAAATCAACCACCTTTCTTCACTGCCTAAAAATAAAAATCTATATATTTGTCCATAAAATCAAAAAAGGCGTTCAATACAAGATCAACTGGACTTTATTTGTTACAGAAGACGTTTCGACCTCTATCCAGAGGGCTTTTTCAATTCTATTAGCAGACTGTGTGCGTGTGGAGTTATAACAGTCTTAGGAGTCACGCACCAACATATGTAAATTGCAAGCTGAGGTAACACATACATGTAAATTGACAGATCACACCTTAACAGTAGGGGGTTCCCTTGAGGTCTCTGACAGAAGACACACAACTGTATGTAAATTGACAAAAACACACCTCACAACCCAACAACAGAGGTTTCTCAAAAAACTTTGCTAGTCTAATTCACAGACAAGACACCTCTGCTCCCATTTATCTGGACTTATTTTGCCCAGTGGTTTTTAACTAAGGACTTTACGGACAGCTTGGTTAGTACTTCCTAACCGGAATATTGGGCTGTCTACCTCCTGTCTACTCCAGCACGAACCTTGCACAAACTTTGCTTGGAGAACTACGTAGCTGCAGTTTTTGTTTTGCTTACCTGCTGCCTCTGTCAACATCCTCTGTCGTCTGGACCGTTCTGGACTTTCTCCTGTGCTCCTCTTCAAGTTATGCTCATTCAAGTTACATCTCACTGCTTCTTGGTTATTTCTCTGAGCCGTGGGTCTGCTGTTAGCGGCTAGCTCTGTGCTAGCTTTCCCCGGTTTGGCTGGCGTGATGTTGACATATTCCGCTTCGCAGCTGCTTGGACTTAACAACTGCTCCATTCCAACTTCTGTTTCCATCATCAAACAACTGGGACTTCTGCGTAGACCTTGTTACATCCATGGAGGCTCTCGAAAGAAATCTGTTTATTCTCGCTCTGAATTGATTCCGTCCGGGAGACGTGTCGCACCTCGATTACGTCATCAGAACGCTGCGTCTGTAGTCCCTTGTAGTCCGCAGCGCACGAGGTGGCAAGGAAAACGTGGAGTGGATTTCAGTTTGCTTAAACCGGTTCAAAACGCTCCTACACCAACTGGCATTAAAATAGAACTTTTCAATTTACAATCATTATCCAATAAATCATGTCTAATTCATGATCACATTCTGGAGAAGAACTTGGACCTCATGTGCCTCACAGAAACTTGTCATCAACCAGATGTGTTCAGTTCTCTGAATGAAGCTTGTCCCTCTGGATACAGTTATCTGCAGAGAGCCCGCTGCACTGGCCGCGGTGGTGGTCTGGCTGTAATCTACCGCAGTAATTTAAAATTGTCACATCTGTCTTCTCATAATTTTTCTTCTTTTGAATGTTTGGCCTTCAACTTCAAAGCCCCACTCCTGATGAACGTTATATTGATTTATAGACCTCCCAAACCGCATGTTTCATTTAACTCAGAAATGCATGACCTCCTCACTTTTTTCTGCACCTCCCCTGTAAAAACTATTTTTCTTGGCGATCTAAATATCCACATGGACAATTCCTCTTCCCCTCTGGCTACAGATTTTAAGTCTCTTTTGGAATCTCTCAACCTCACCCAACATGTGGACGCCCCTACGCACAACAGGGGGCATACTCTGGATTTGGTGATTACAGACACTGTACTCATCAATAACTTGTCTGTATATGACCTGGGTGTCTCAGACCACAGGGTCATCTCCCTGGAAGTGCCTTCAACTTCGCCTGCTTCTAACCCAAAACGACCTATCCAGTTCCGTGACTATAAAAACATTTCCCCTGATGTTTTGTCTGCTGATCTTCACGCCCTGACCGTTGTCAATCACTCATCTGCAGATGACTCTGTGGATTACTACAACCAATCTCTCCAGGAGCTTCTGGACCTACATGCTCCCTTGAAGTCAAGACTGGTGTCTTTCTCCCGTTCAGCCCCCTGGTACACTGGTGAGCTGCGCAGGATGAAGGCAACTGGCCGTGCTATTGAGAGACGTGTAAAATCATCTGGTCTCTCGGTACATAAGCAAGCGTACAAAGAACATCAGAAAGCGTACGCCTATTCTCTTAAAGAAGCACGCTCCAAATATTATTCCAACATCATCAACACCTGCCCTGGAAACTCTAAACAGCTCTTCTCCACAATAACTCATCTGCTTAATCCCATTAAACAAACTCATGAGGACTCTGTTCAAAAATGCAACCTGTTCCTCTCATCATTTAAAAACAAAGTTGACACTATCAGATCTCAGCTCCACAACCTCCCTGATCTTAGTGTACCATCTACCCGTCTGCTTTCTGGGACCCTGAGCAGCTTTGATGAAGTCGTTCAGAGTGAGGTAGAGACCATCCTCAAGAAAATGAAGCCTTCATCCTGCGCCCTGGATCCCTTCCCCTCGTCTCTCATAAAATCCAATCACTCTGCAATAAGCCCATTAATCACACAAATAATAAACAAGTCTCTACAATCTGGTCATGTTCCATTGCCTCTAAAAACTGCCATCATTAGGCCTCTTCTGAAAAAATCTAATTTGGATCCCGACATTTTTTCTAATTACCGCCCAATTTCCCACCTCCCATTTCTGTCCAAAGTGCTGGAGAAAGCAGTTGCTGCTCAGCTGCAGGACCACCTACAGCAACACTCTCTGTATGAGAAGTTCCAGTCTGGATTCAGAGCAGCTCACAGTACTGAGACTGCATTGCTGAGAGTAACAAATGATGTCCTCATGGCTGCTGACACTGGTTCTCCCTCCATCCTTGTCCTCCTTGACCTCACTGCAGCCTTCGACACTGTGGACCATAGTATCCTCCTCCACCGTCTTCATGTGGAGGTCGGTCTCTGTGACACTGTCCTGGACTGGTTCAATTCTTTCCTCTCCAATAGGCTGGAATGTGTTAGCCTTGGCAATGCCACTTCCCAGACAGTCGGTGTCTCCTGTGGTGTCCCTCAGGGGTCAGTTCTGGGGCCCCTGCTGTTTTCCCTCTACATGCTGCCTTTAGGTCAAATTATTAATCAGTTCAACATTTCTTTTCACTGCTATGCCGACGACACACAGCTTTACATCAGGACTGGAACATCATCATCATCCCTATCTCCGTCTTCACTCACTGTTCTCTCTGCCTGCCTGGAGGAAATAAAGGCATGGATGAATCAGAACTTTCTTCAATTAAACTGCTCGAAGACTGAGGCCATATTGATTGGCACCCCTCACCAGATACAAACATCAACTTTAACAACAATCTCCTTCTCTGGTCAAGACATCCCCCTCTCCACCTCTGTTACAAATCTTGGAATAAAAATGGACTCTCATCTTACATTTGAAAATCACATTAAGCATCTGTTTAAAACCTGCTTCTTCCATCTTCGAAACATCTCCAGACTTCGCCCATCTCTGACTTTTCCTGATGCTGAGAAACTCGTCCATGCCTTTGTCTCCTCCAGGCTCGACTACTGCAACTCCCTGTTTATTGGTATCCCTGGCAAAAACCTTCAGAAACTTCAATACATTCAAAACAGTGCAGCAAGGATTCTGTTGAGAGTTCGTAAATTTGAACATATTACACCCATTCTCCATAACCTCCATTGGCTTCCTGTCACCTACAGAATTCAGTACAAAACTGCTCTCATTACCCATCAATGCTTGCACGGCACTTCACCTGACTATCTAAAGGACATTCTTGCACCATATTCATCCACCCGGTCTCTACGATCACAGAACAGTAATTTCCTTCATATTCCTCGGACCAAATTGAGGACCATGGGAGACCGAGCATTCTGTGTGGCTGCCCCCCGCCTGTGGAACTCCCTCCCTGACGACCTGAGAGCTCCACAGTCACTGGTTGACTTTAAAAGCAGCATAAAGACTTTTCTTTTTAAGCAAGCCTATTCTGCCTCCACATGATTTTATCTTTGATCTTAGCTGATATCATTATTGATTTTACTTGATTTTATCACTTGTTTTATTTTATTTATTTTTTAAGCAAGCCTAATCTGCATCCACATGATTTTATCTTTGATCTTAGTCAATATTATTATTGATTTTATTTGATTTTATCACTTGTTTTATTTTGATCTTTGCTTTGTTACACTTTGTAGCACTTTGAGATTTTTATTAATGAAAAGTGCATTATAAATGGAATTCATTATTATTATTATTATTATGAATGCGTGAATGAATGGGTGGATGGCTGGTATTGTAAAGCGCTTTGGGGCTCCTCACAGGGGGCTGGAAAGTGCTACATAAATAAGCTCCATTTACCATTTACCATTCAAAGGTCCACTGACATGATTTTTCTACTATTCATAAAATTGCTCAATATATATATATATATATATATATATATTTTATCATTTAAATATGTTTGTTTTTGCAAACAATATGATAAATCACTTTATCCATCCATCCATCCATCCATCTTCTTCCGCTTATCCGGGGTCGGGTCGCGGGGGTAGCAGCCTAAGTAGGGAGGCCCAGACTTCCCTCTCCCCAGCCACTTGGAGCAGCTCCTCCGGGGGAATCCCAAGGCGTTCCCAGGCCAGCCGAGAAACATAGTCCCTCCAGCGCGTCCTGGGTCTTCCTCTGGGTCTCCTCCCGGTGGGACATGCCCGGAACACCTCACCAGGGAGGCGTCCAGGAGGCATCCTAACCAGATGCCCGAGCCACCTCAACTGGCTCCTCTCGATGTGGAGAAGCAGCGGCTCTACTCCGAGTCCCTCCCGGATGACTGAGCTTCTCACCCTATCTCTAAGGGAGAGTCCAGCCACCCTGCGGAGAAAACTCATTTCAGCCGCTTGTATCCGAGATCTTGTTCTTTCGGTCATAACCCAAAGCTCATGACCATAGATGAGGGTGGGAACGTAGATCGATCGGTAAATTGAGAGCTTTGCCTTTTGACTCAGCTCTCTCTTCACCACGACAGACCGGTACAGCGCCCGCTTCACTGCGGACGCTGCACCTATCCGCCTATCGATCTCACGCTCCAGTTTTCCCTCATTCGTGAACAAGATCCCGAGATACTTAAACTCCTCCACTTGGGGCAGGACCTCCTCCCCGACCCGGAGAGGGCATGCTACCCTTTTCCGGCTCAAGACCATGGCCTCGGATTTGGAGGAACTGATCCTCATCCCGGCCGCATCACACTCGGCTGCAAACCGCTCCAGTGAAAGTTGTAAATCACGAACTGATGAAGCCAGTAGGACCACATCATCTGCAAAAAACAGAGAAGCGATTCTAAGGTCACCAAAACGGATCCTCTCAACACCTTGGCTGCGCCTAGAAATTCTGTCCATAAAAGTTATGAACAGAATCGGTGACAAAGGGCAACCTTGGCGGAGTCCAACTCTCACCGGAAACGAGCCTGACTTACTGCCGGCAATGCGGACCAAGCTCTGACACCGGTCGTACAGGGACCTAACAGCCCTTATCAAAGGGCCTGGTACCCCATACTCCCGGAGTACCCCCCACAGAACCCCCCGAGGGACGCGGTCGAATGCCTTCTCCAAGTCCACAAAGCACATGTAAACTGGTTGGGCAAACTCCCACGCACCCTCCAGGACCCTGCTGAGGGTGTAGAGCTGGTCCAGTGTTCCACGACCAGGACGAAAACCACACTGCTCCTCCTGAATCCGAGGTTCGACTATCCGACGGACCCTCCTCTCCAGAACCCCTGAATAGACCTTACCAGGGAGGCTTAAGAGTGTGATCCCCCTATAGTTGGAACACACCCTACGGTCCCCCTTTTTGAATAGGGGAACCACCACCCCAGTCTGCCAATCCAAGGGAACTGCCCCCGATGTCCACGCGATATTGCAGAGTCGCGTAAGCCAACACAACCCTACAACATCCAGAGCCCTAAGGAACTCCGGGCGAATCTCATCCACCCCCGGAGCCTTGCCACCGCGGAGCTTTTTAACCACCTCGGCGACCTCAGCACCAGAGATCGGAGAACCCGACCCAAAGTCCCCAGGCTCCGCTTCCTCAGTGGAAGACGTGCCAGTAGGATTGAGGAGGTCTTCGAAGTATTCCGCCCACCGACTCACAACATCCCGAGTTGAGGTCAGTAGCACGCCACCCCCACCATAAATGGTGTTGGTCGCGTACCTCTTTCCCCCCCTGAGACGCCGGATGGTGGACCAGAATCGCCTCGAAGCCGTACGGAAGTCATTCTCCATGGCCTCTCCGAACTCCTCCCACGCCCGAGTTTTTGCCTCAGCAACCACCCGAGCCGCATGCCGCTTGGACTGCCGGTACCTATCAGCTGCTTCCGGGGTCCCACAAGCCAAAAAGGCCCAATAGGACTCCTTCTTCAGCCTGACAGCATCCCTCACTGCCGGTGTCCACCACCGGGTTCGAGGGTTGCCACCACGACAAGCACCAACAACCTTGCGGCCACAGCTCCGATAAGCTGCCTCGACAATAGAGGCGCGGAACACGGCCCACTCGGACTCCATGTCCCCCGCCTCCCTCGGAACGTGTTCAAAGCTCTCCCGGAGGTGGGAGTTAAAGCTCCGTCTTACGGGAGACTCTGCCAGACGTTCCCAGCAGACCCTCACAATACGTTTGGGTCTGCCAGGTCTGACCGGCATCCTCCCCCACCATCGGAGCCAACTCACCACCAGGTAGTGGTCAGTTGACAGCTCCGCCCCTCTCTTCACCCGAGTGTCCAAGACATGCGGCCGCAGATCAGATGAGACGACAACAAAGTCGATCATCGAACTGCGACCTAGGGTGTCCTGGTGCCAAGAGCACATATGGACACCCTTATGCTTAAACATGGTGTTCGTTATGGACAATCCATGACGAGCACAGAAGTCCAATAACAGAACACCACTCTGGTTCAGATCAGGGGGGCCGTTCCTCCCAACCACACCCCTCCAGGTCTCACTGTCATTGCCCACGTGAGCGTTGAAGTCCCCCAGTAGAACAAGGGAGTCCCCAGGAGGCGCACTCTCCAATACCCCCTCCAAGGACTCCAAAAAGGGTGGGTAGTCTGAGCTGCCGTTTGGTGCATAGGCACAAACAACAGTCAGAGCCCGTCCCCCCACACGTAGGCGAAGGGAGGCTACCCTCTCGTTCACCGGGGTGAACCCCAACGTACAGGCACCAAGATGGGGGGCAACCAGTATGCCCACTCCTGCTCGGCGCCTCTCACCAGGGGCAACTCCAGAGTGGAAGAGTGTCCAACCCCTCTCAAGGAAACTGGTTCCAGAGCCAGAGCCATGCGTTGAGGTGAGTCCGACTATTTCTAGTCGGAAACTCTCAACCTCACACACTAGCTCAGGCTCCTTCCCCACCAGAGAGGTGACATTCCATGTCCCAATGGCCAGCTTCTGTAGCCGAGGATCAGACCGCCAGGGTCCCCGCCCTCGGCCACCACCCATCTCACATTGCACCCGACCCCTTTGGCCCCTCCCACAGGTGGTGAGCCCATGGGAAGGGGGACCCACGTCTCCTCTTCGGGCTGTGCCCGGCCGGGCTCCATGGGTAAAAGCCCGGCCACCAGGCGCTCGCCAGCGTGCCCCACCTCCGGGCCTGGCTCCAGAGTGGGGCCCCGGTGACCCGCGTCCGGGCGAGGGAAAACTTAGTCCATTTATTTCACTCATCATAGGGGTTTTTTCACTTTAATTTTGCTTTAAAAGTGATTTTGAACTTCAAGCTGTGTTTAATCATTTGTAATCCGATTACACGCAAATGCACCATCTGTGATGTAGTGTGCAGAGTGAGAGGCAGAGGGCTCTGTTCTCTTTAATAGTGGACAATTTCAAACCTGACGAATTTATCAATCTATGTGAAGATTTGAACTATTTGTCTTCATTTTGGGAAGCAGAAAATAGTTTGGGTGATGGAACAAGAAACAACAGGATCTAATTTAGGTCTGATGCTGTATCAGACTTACCTTCATGTCGAGCTGCTCACACCCGCGCACCGTGACAAGCCCAGAGCTCTGCCTCACACTCTGCACACTACGTCACAGATGGTGCGTTCGCGTGTAATCGGATTTCCCATGATTAAACACGGCTTGAAGTTTCAAAAATCACTTTTAAAGCAAAATTAAAGTGATTTATCATTTTGTTTGCAAAAACAAACATAT
>JBBPBX010045755.1:9562-26878 GCA_038048925.1 Garcialebias charrua | reverse complement strand
GCATGTAAAACAATCACAAAGCCTATTTTTGTATTACAGAAAAGAGCTGTAAGAATTATCACTAGAAAACATTACCGTCATCCATCAAGTACATTATTTTATCAACTGAAGTTATTGAAGTTCCATGATTTGGTAGACTATAATATTTTATCAGTTATGTATAGGGCTCAAAATAATGCATTACCTTTAAATATCCAAATGCATTTTGTTAAAAGACAAAGTTGTTATAATCTTAAGGGGACAGAGATGTTTGTAAAACCACAATTCAGAACTAGTTTGAAGGGACGTTCTACCTCAATCCAGGGAATTAGATTATGGAATGGCTTGGAGAATGTAGTTAAAAATGCCAAGTCAATGTTTACATTTAAGAAAATGATCAAAACGAATGTGTTAAAAATATATATGAAATAGCGTAATGTGTATTGTATTAGTTAGAAAATTAGAAAGAGTTAGTCATTTTGTACTGTTGGTTGAAGATTATTATTGTTTAATCTGATTGTTGGAAAAAGGGGCAGATATAATAAGATTTATTCTTCTTTCTGCTACCTTTCATTTTTTTATATTTTGTACATTATCATTTATGGGATTGTCTTGTATTGTTTCTTTTGTAAAAAAAATGAACAAATGTAATAAACATAAACAACGTCATTAAGAACCTTCAGTGAAGCAGTCGTGCTGTGTTTCCTGAAACCAGATTGAAGCTGTTAAATGAGTCCAGATACTTTTTGATTTGATGAGGATGATGTAGAGAATTAAGCAGATCATTTCTCAAAACTGTTGTTCAGAGATCGCCAACACATACCTGCTCATAATTTACAGAACCCTGCTACAAAATGGCCAAAATATTAATTTTGATATAACTAGAATGTATTCAGTGCATATGGGCCACAATTGTAAAATACTGGGGCATGCGCATTGTGTCTGGAGGTGTTGTATGGTAAGTGGTTGTTGCTAGGAGAGGACTGCTTTCACTTTGCGCGCGCCCCCGCCTCTCGTGGTGGATCAGGTCACGCGCAGTCGACAGTCCCTCCCTGGTCTGTGCGCACACACGGAGGATACAGACAGACAGACAGACAAGGACTCTCCTCAGGACCTGACTCGTTACTCTGCGTAATACCACCAAGTGAACATGGTAAGCACGACCTGACCGTTTCATTTAAACGCTGTGCTTGCACAGTTGTTGCCATAAAACGTCTAAAATGTGGAAATGGGTCCTTTTGATGGGTTTTCTCCCACGTTGCTCTTTTAGGAAAATGCAAATATTTCATTTATCACATTTTTGACGCTGAATATGTTTAATTTGCACTTAATTTATATTCCAATGTATTTTCAATCGCATGCTCTCTGTTCATCCAGACCTTTTGTGCATGGATTTAAATCAGTGACGCCCTCATATTTTAATCATCCCTTTGTTCACCCACATCTTTGCATCGTTTGTTGTGCATCAAATGTGGAAAATATGTGCCCCTAATTTCATAACCCATGTTACATAAGAATGATTTTTATACAGTCAAATGTAAATGAATATTACATTTTGAAACAGATAATTTAAATGTAACTGAACACAAGTATAATCTCCCTGAAAAGCATGTGAATGCTTAAAAAAAGGCAGCACTGCAACATGTCTGACCTAGATAATCCTGTCTCCACTGTAATCCTGTGAGCAGTTCTATGTCGCAGCACAAAATGGTCCCCGTGCACAGTAAAACACCCAAAAACCTTGATCAGAATGTGGGTGTGATTTTAAACGCTTTTTCTAAAAGCAACATGAGCGGGTGATAAATGCTCGAAGCAATAAATTAGAGGAGCATCTCTAAGGCTTGAAATAGGGTAATTTTAAATCATTTTGAATTGATTGGTTTTTTTTAAAAAGGGGCAGATATAACAATAATTCTTCTTTCTGCTACCTTTCATTTTATGTTTTGATTTCATACAGTATTGTGAAATTGTTTTGTGTTTTAATTTAAAATGAATAAATTAACAAATAAAAAATAAAAATAATTTTCTTTTTTGACTAATGTGTAAAATCAAACCAGTTGTTTCCATATTGTGTACCTGTGATGTGAAGGTATGGTGCACGATGGTTGAGAGTGACAGGATGCCTGAGGAATGGAAAAGAACTACTGGTACCATTTTTTAAGAACAAAAGAGGATGGGTAGAGCAAGATGGGGTGACATCATGTTTGAACTTTTCATAAAATGGCTCAACATATATATATTTTATCATTCAACTGTGTTCGTTTTTGCAAACAAAATGATAAATTAATGAAAATTCCTTTCAAAGTGATTTTAAAATTAAAAACCGCGTTTCTCTCTGAAAAATCCGACTACACGCGAATGCAACATTTGTGACGTAGGAAGCAGGACCATCAGTCTGCATTAACGCATATTCATTCTCATCCAGATCACCTTTTTTGTGTAAAACTTAAAAAATGCCGGTTATGTTGCATTTGGGTGTTCTAATATCATCAGTGAACAAGTGAGCCTTTTCACTTTCCCAAAAGATGTAATACCTTCGTCAAAAATGGAATAAATAAAGCTGCCCCCCCTCGGACTGAGCTCCCTGCTTCCTGAACAGGTAAGAGTCAAATACATACGGTGCAGACCTAAATTAGAACCTGCTGTTTCTGCTCATCTAACTTCCTGCTTCCCAAACTGAAGACAAATAGCTCAAATCTTAACTTAGATTGATAATTTTGTTGTTTTATTTCTTGTTCTCCATGAATGGGTGTTCTAAAGACTTCTCGCAACGTCACATATGTTGCATTCGCGTGTAGTCGGATTTTTCAGAGAGAAACATGGTTTTTAGGCCCGAGCAGCTAATTGCGAAGGCCTATTGTAATCGTAAGTGTTTTTTATTTTTATTCTGTACACAAATGAAGTGGTCTTTTGGGGGCTTTATCATATACGAAAACTCACCAAATTTGGCGGACTCATCAGGACTGGAAAAAATTATGTATTTTGGGGGCGTGGCAAAAATCGCAACAGAAACGGCTGAAGAGCGCCCCCTAGAAATGTTCAAACTCCCCTCCGCATTGGCCTTAGTTTGACGTAGAATCATGAAATTTGGTACACTTGTCCAACTCACCAAGATGCACAGAAAACCCTCTGGCACCAACGTTGTACGATAAATGGTAAGGCGGCCATTTTGGAACAATGACCAAATTTTCACACCTTTTTGACCGTTTACAGCCTCCGCATTTGAACAAACTTCTCCTAGACATTTCGCTCGATCTGGTTCAAACTTGGCCAGTTTGTTCATAAGGCTTGGGGGAACAAACGTTATCAAAATGGTTTGTTTTCATGCATGCTGAAGGGGCGGGGCCAGATGTCAAAGTTGGACATCTCGCCATGAAAAACAAAATGCTTACAACTCCTACACGAAAACTGTCTAATACATCAAACCTTCAGTGATTGACGCACATTTGGTCCCATGCAATACTGAATGGTCAAATCATCACCTCACTTAAGCCACGCCCCCTGACAACAGGAAGTGTAAAGTTTTACCTTGAATGGTCCATATCGGACCCCTGTTACCTAATCAGCGTGGCATTGTGTCCAGTGACCGAAGACATGTTGGTGTAACAAGCTTTCCAACACCGACCGTTTTGGGTGGAGCAAGTGGGCGTGGTGACGTGGCAAAGTAAGACGTAACGCAGTCACCACACGTTTGTTTCTAAAATCCACAGATTTGATCCGAGGACTACCAAAATCAGTATGATCGATCATTGCCCACCCCTTGAACAGGAGTCCATGATAATGGTCCAATAGCCTCCACAGCGCCCCCTAGAATATTTAAAAACATCAGCCCCAAGCCATTTTTGGCCCGATAATGCTGAAACTCTGTGAACATCTGTATCTTCTCAGGCCCTACGAAAAAGTCTCTTAGAGCACTGGTCCGAAACCAACAGGAAGTCGGCCATTTTGGGTCAAAGGGTCATTTTCCGACGTTTTGAATTGCGGATTTTAACAAAGTCCTCCTAGGGATTTTGAAGGATTGCCTTCCATCTTGGTTAATATGCCCTTAACACATTGGACAGTAAAAGTTATAAAAAGCTTGTATTTTCGTTTATGCTAAAGGGGCGTGGCCAGGCCTCAAACTTGCGCTTCACGCCATAAATTTCAAACGGCTATAACTTTCACATTGAAAGACCGAAATGTACCAAACTTGGCATGAGTCTTCCCTGTTGGATGCCTGACGATCCTCTGTGGTCATGTTGTGATGTCATCGAAGCCCTGCCCCCTCAGAACAGGAAGTAATTTTTTTGAAGGCTCCCTCTCTGACACCCTTGAACTAATCAGGATGATCCTGTGATAGAAGACGTATAACAAGTTGGTCTGACTTGCTTTAAAGTGTAAACTGTTTTCGCTGGAGGATATGGGCGTGGCAGCGTGACGATCTCAGAAATGACGCCGTTGCCATACATTTGGCTCTAAATTCCACAGATTTGAACCAAAGTGTACCAAAATCATTACGATCGATCATTATCCACCACTTCAACATGCTTCCATGATAAGTGGCCAATACCCTCCATAGCGCCCCCTACAGTTATATCTCAGTGATACATCATCCGAGCTGCACGAGATTTATTGTGCTTCATCAGTGAGCACTTGTACACACATTGATATTGTGGTTGAACAGATTACTCCAGTGTGCCCCCTACATTAATCAAACTGTTAGATCTCAGTGATACATCATCCGATCTATACCAGATTTAAATATGTGTCACCAGGGAGCAGTTCTAAACGCATTGACTTTTTTTGTGTAAAATTTGACTCTTTTATGCCCCCTACATTACTTCTACGTATAGTTATATCTCAGTGACACATCATCCGATCTGAACCAGATTTATTGTACGTCATCAGTGAGCACTTCTACACACATTTCTGTTGTTATTTAACTTTTGACTACAGTGCGCCCCCTACATAATTCAAACTGTTATATGTTAAAGATAGACCATCTGATCTGTTCCAGATTTATTGTGCATCATCTGTGGACACTTCTAAACACATTGATGTGGTTGTTTAACCTTTGACTCTAGTGCGCCCCCTACACTATTTCTATAGTTATATCTCAGTGATGCATCATCCGATCTGAACCAGATTTATTGTGCATCATCAGTGAGCACTTGTGGCACATTGATATGTTGGGTTAACATTTGACTCAAGTGCGCCCCCTACATTATTTAAAATGTTAGATCTCAGTGACACATCATCCAATGTGTACCAGATTTAGTGTGAGTCATCAAGGAGCAGTTCTAAACACATTGATATGGTATCACATGGTGACAGTATTGCGATCAGTAGTGAGAGTATGGAGCAGGTGGAATAGAGCCTGGGGAGGATGAGGTGTGCAAGACAGAATACATTTGTAGGCAAACCAGTTTAAGTGCCTGGGATCAACTATCCAAAGCAAACTTCAGGGCAAAAGAGAGGTGAAGCTGAGAACAAGGTAGGGAGCAGTGGATGAAAATGAGTGTTGAAGTGATTCATGACAGAAGAATAGCTGCAAGAGTGAAAGAAAAGATTGCAAGATGGCACTGAGACTTGTTATTATGGTTTGGAGACTGTGGCATAAGCAAAAAGATGGGAGGCTAAGTTGGAGATGGTGGAGATGAAGATGCTCAGATTTTCAGTGGGAGGCCTACTGGACAGGGTTATAATGAGCCTGTAAGAGGCAGAACTCAGGTAATGTCCGATAAAACGAGCTGAGATGATATGGAGCGATAATAGATATGCTGAACTTTAGGGATTTTAATGAAACTGCCAGGGAGGAGGTAAACAGAAAGACCAAAGAGAAGGATTGTGGTTGTAGTGAAGGAGGATATGCAGACGGCTGGTTTAACATAAGAGGTTGCAGGAATAGACACAGACGATCCACTGCAGTGACAGTCAATAAAAACGACTTTGAAATATTGTTTTGTTTTAGAAAAATTTTCCAAACTTTCTGTTTTATTATTCCAGCGTGAGTGTATCTCCATCCACGTTGGCCAGGCTGGTGTTCAAATTGGCAATGCCTGCTGGGAACTCTACTGCCTGGAACATGGGATCCAGCCTGATGGACAGATGCCCAGTGACAAAGCTATTGGTGGAGGAGACGATTCTTTTAATACCTTTTTCAGCGAGACTGGAGCAGGGAAGCATGTCCCCAGAGCTGTGTTTGTGGACCTGGAACCCACTGTCATTGGTAAACTCTGAAACATTAGTATTCCAGTTCTTTATTTGATTCAGTTAAACCCCTCATTTTGGATTGCCTCTGTCTCCTCAGATGAAGTACGCACTGGGACCTACCGCCAGCTCTTCCACCCTGAGCAGCTGATCACTGGTAAGGAGGATGCTGCCAACAACTACGCCCGTGGACACTACACCATTGGTAAAGAGATCATTGACCTGGTCCTGGACAGGATCCGCAAACTGGTGGGTAAATTTCACAGCACACCATACAAGGACTGGTGAACTTACTCAACCAACTTTAACACTGTATTTCATCTGTGTCTTCAGGCTGATCAGTGCACTGGTCTTCAGGGTTTCCTGGTCTTCCACAGCTTTGGTGGAGGTACTGGCTCTGGTTTCACCTCCCTGCTGATGGAACGTCTGTCTGTGGACTACGGCAAGAAGTCCAAGCTGGAGTTCTCCATCTACCCAGCTCCCCAGGTGTCCACTGCTGTGGTGGAGCCCTACAACTCCATCCTGACCACCCACACCACCCTGGAGCACTCTGACTGTGCTTTCATGGTGGACAATGAGGCCATCTACGACATCTGTCGTAGAAACCTCGACATCGAGCGCCCCACCTACACCAACCTGAACAGGCTCATCAGCCAGATCGTGTCCTCCATCACTGCTTCTCTGCGTTTCGATGGTGCCCTGAATGTTGATCTGACAGAGTTCCAGACCAACTTGGTGCCATATCCTCGTATCCACTTCCCTCTGGCCACCTATGCTCCTGTCATCTCAGCTGAGAAGGCATACCACGAGCAGCTCTCTGTCTCTGAGATCACAAACGCTTGCTTTGAGCCAGCCAATCAGATGGTGAAATGTGACCCTCGTCACGGTAAGTACATGGCCTGCTGCCTCCTGTACCGTGGCGATGTGGTGCCCAAAGATGTCAACGCTGCCATTGCCACCATCAAAACCAAGCGCTCAATCCAGTTTGTGGACTGGTGTCCCACTGGTTTCAAGGTTGGCATCAACTACCAGCCACCCACTGTGGTCCCTGATGGAGACCTGGCCAAGGTCCAGAGGGCTGTGTGCATGTTGAGCAACACCACGGCCATCGCAGAGGCCTGGGCTCGACTCGACCACAAGTTTGATCTGATGTACGCCAAGAGGGCCTTTGTCCACTGGTACGTAGGCGAGGGAATGGAGGAGGGAGAGTTCTCTGAGGCCAGGGAGGACATGGCAGCTCTGGAGAAGGATTATGAGGAGGTCGGAGTTGACTCCGTTGAGGGTGAGGGAGAGGAGGAAGGAGAAGAGTACTAAAGAAATGCACAGTTGAGTTAATCTCCTAAACTTTGTTCTTAAATTGAGTCACTTCAACAGAATTGTTTGTTTGGACCTGTAATAAAGTTCACCTAATGCAAAGTTGTTCCTGTCGTTTTTATAAAACGTAAAGTATTATTTAACAACTGGAAATTTAAGGACTTCTAAAGCTGCTTAATGCTAATCCAAATCAGTAAAAATTATGTACCATACCATACCAATTTATTTATAGAGCACTTAAAACAGCAACGAGGCCAACCAAAGTGCTGTACAATAGAAACAAAAAGCACAGCAGACGGGAAAACATAAAATAGAAATATAGATACAAATAGCAACAAAAACTAACTAAAATGGCCAACACTGTATAGTACAGAGAGGATCAGAGCAAATCACACTGTGTTAAAGGCAAGAGAATAGAAGTGGGTTTTCAAGCGAGACTTAAAGACTGTGTGGGAGCCTGCCTGACACTCAGTGGCAACTCATTCCACAGTCTTGGACCTGCAACAGAGAAAGCACTGTCACCTCTGAGTTTACGGCGAGTACAGTATCTACAGTATCTGAGATTGAAAGAAGCATCTGGTCTGCTGACCTCAGAGAGCGCAGTGGGACATATGGCTGCAGGTCAGTGAGATAATGTGGAGCGGAACTGTTCAGAGATTTAAAAACATATATGAGTATTTTAAAATGGATCCTAAGGTGAATGGGTAGCCAGTGCAGGGAGGCCCAAACTGGTGTGATGTGCTCTCTATGGCCTGTACCAGTTAAAAATCGGGCTGCAGCATTTTGGACCAGCTGTAGATGTGCAATGGAGGACTGACTGATTCCAAACAGAAGTGAATTGCAGTAATCGAGCCTTGATGTTATGAAAGCATGGATTACTGTCTCAAGGTTCGTTTTGGATAGTATGGGCTTCAGCTTAGACAGCTGAAAAAAACAAACAAAAAAAAAAAAACAGGATTATCAATTATGTTTATTATCCTCAGACTAGTGGGTAGTGTGTAAGGAACCCAAGTGATTTAACAATTAAAAACAAAATCCTTAATATGACTTTAAAATGGCAGATGTTTTTGGAAAGTGTTCAGTGAAAACAGACCAGACTTGCTGATAGCAGTGCTCATTGTATACACCTTTATTCTGAAAAACAACATTTTATAAATCTCTAAAATATTTATCTCAATCTTTAGTGTGTCAAACCAGACAAACAGCCTTCACCACTTAAAAAGATTTATATTTTAAAAGATGATTCTGAAGACATAACAGACTGGATTTATAGTAAATAAAATGTGTAAAATATAAGGTCTCTTTGTAGAATATAGCCATTCATAATGTTTAGCATTAAAGTTGCAACAGGCAAACGCCACAACTATCATTCTGAGAAAGTGCAAACGTGGACAAAAGTGCAAACAGGAAAACATTCACTTTTCTGCATTATCCTAATTACAACACAGTTGTTGGGATGTTTTCCAGAAGAGTGCAGAACACAGGAAGACAGGAATACACCTTTTACAGAGAAAAACAAGCTGGGTGTATTCGGTGTGTTACCTGCATTATCTGCTAACCTACACAGTAGAGGATTGTTTCCATTTAAAATATTCAAACTGGCCTAAATTATCAAGACCTCCACAGAATTTCTGCATTAACTCAAGTCAGATATCAGACATGTTTTCTTGGTTGCAGGTTCCTCAACAGGAGTTTGACTGGTCTCATTTGATGTTCTCTGTTGCACTTTTAACATCATAATCAAAGATTACTGAAAAAATAAAGTATTTTACGTTTAACATATCTTCTTGGGGGCCAGATGTCAACGAGGGCCACATTTGGCACCTCAGGCCTCGAGTTTGACACATGTGCATGATTACAGCAAAGACTGGTTCATCCCAAAGATCCAGTCCCCCGGCACAAACAGAGTAATATTGTGTATGCTGTTCAGTGTCAGGAGGGTGATCAGTCTTATATCGGGGAAACTAAACAGCCACTGGCCAAAAGGATGGCCCAGCACAGAAGATCAACATCATCAGGTCAGGACTCTGCAGTCTACACTCATCTCCAGGCCAGCGGTCACTCTTTCAGGGATGAAGATGTTCACATCCTTGATAGAGAGGAACGATGGTTTGAGAGAGGAGTAAAGGAGGCCATCTTTGTGAAAAGAAACCGTCCATCATTAAACAGAGGTGGAGGCCTCCGGGTTCAACTGTCCCCCTCTTACAATGCTGTTATTGCTAGTATCACTCAGCCCTCTGTGAATAGCAAACAACCATCAGGGTGCTAACGATCCATCGTTAGGCTGATGGTCCTCCATCACGTGCACAGAAAGTTCTGAATGTCAACAACAAACTGGATGATCCACTATGAGAAGAAGCTACTTATAAGACTGAGTTTGTTTCCTCAGACTGAAGAAGTCTTTTGGATAAGAGATGAAACATTTAAAAAAATAAGAATCCATCCAGAGGACCTGACTCAACCTTTGTAGATAAATAATATCTAATAATTCACAAAAACTACTCAAACTGATAAATAAGCAGTGACAAGAGTATTGTGCTTCTGTTCATTTAAAAAGCCATTAAATGTTACTGCAAACGCAACAAATATTTCACTTTGAATACAGAGATCTCTGAGTTATGTCTGAGTGACTCTGTGCAGACAGGATACAGGCTCGGTGCTGTGCTCGTCCATAAAGGAGGAAGCCTACAGCAGCACGCAGATCTTCCAGGTCCAAGTTGGACAAAAAGCTCGTCTGAAGCTCGGCTTCCACCGTGTTTCCACCGGGTCTGCTGAAGCCCTTCAGGAGAACCACAGCAGACCGGCACAACAGCCAGTCAGCCAGCTTCTTCATGCCAGAGCTGTCCTGCTGGGCCAGAACCCTTCCACCCCAGATGCTGAGATGCAGCATGTTAGCAGCTACACGAGCACTGGGGCGCTGCAGAGGAAGAAGAACGGACCAGTCAATGGTTCATTTCACAGCAAACAAGATTTTAGCAGCATTGATCTGTTTTGTAACAAAAAACTGTTTCAATGTTACAACATGAGAGATCAGATTTGAAAACCACCCACACTAACTATGTCCTAAGAAATATCTCACAAGCCTCGCCTTGCCTTGCTAGGGTCCCTCCTGAGAAGTAATCGTGTCACCAAACGCACGTCAGCTGGAGCACAGGACGGCAGAGGAGGAAGCTGCGTCTCCTGGTAGGTGGTGCTCTCCAGTCCAACGGCCCGGTAGAAAGGGTTCTGCTGCCCCAATATCTCATAGGAGATGGCCCCCACAGCCCAGGCGTCTGCCTTGCTGTAGTCAATCACCACGCCGCTTCCTGGAACTGCCGTGGCCACCTGAGACACAATTCTGGTTTTATTTACATTTTGCTCAATGTCTCAACTCTTCTGCAACAGAAGTGTTGCAGAAGAGTTGAAATATTGAAATATTGTGTGTGTGTGTGTGTGTGTGTGTGTGTGTGTGTACACAGCTACCATATGTTGCACTGTATAAGTCACGTTTTTTTCCAAACATAATTTTCATGCCCTGCGACTTATAAGTGACGTATTTATGGATTTTTTTCCCATATTTATAAACAAATTATTGTCTGAGATATGACCGTTTTCATTCATTCTGACTGAAAATATTGAACACTACCATTTTCAGCCGCTAGATGGCACTCGAGTAGTATGGCATGTCGTTGTGTCATGTACCGTATTTTCCGGACTATAGGTCGCACCTTTTTGCCTAATTTGCATGCCCTGCAACCTATAGAGAGGTGAGACCTATTTATGGCTTTCCCCCCATGTTTTTAGACCCATTTTTGGCTCAGATACGACCGTTTTTCATTTTGGCCAAAAATGGTGCAGTACCACTTTTGGCCGCTAGGGGCGCAGGCACCAGAACCGTAGTGGCTGGCTTCAGAAAGGCTGGCATCCTCCCACCGTCAGCTGGAGCTGCTGAGGACTCAGACAGCGGTGAGGAGGAGGAGATGGAGGGACAGGGACCTTTGACGATGGGAAACCTTCCTCGTTCTCTGGCTGAACTTTTTGCAAGCGACACAGAGGACGAGGAATTCGAAGGTTTTGAATAAACAATTTGTTTGAATAAAAACCGTAAAATAAATATCTGTTTCTGTCATCTTTATGGGCGGGTGAGCGTGTAGTAATTTTAAAGCCACTTTATTTATGTCGTAACCGTCAAAGGGCATTTATTAACAAAAATTAAACTGAGACACTCTTACAATAATGTCAGCTAACAAATTATTTTTATATTCTTGCTAAAATTAAAATAGATGCAGGTCTGTTCGCTCGCTCACAGCGGGTCTGCTCTGTGGTTGCGCGCACTGGTTTTGTTTACGTGGTAGCAAAACTATTTAAATTCAGCTGATTTGACCATTATAATCATTTTATTAACAAAAGTTAAACTGAGACACACTCTTACAATAATGCCAGCTAACAAATATATATTTTTAGGCGTTTCTGTTGTTAAATTTTAGTGAAATGCAGGGTTTCCGCCCGCTGCGCGCACACGTATCATCAGACGTAGCGAAACAAATTTTTTAATCCAGCTCATTTCACAGTTACGTTCATTTATTAAGGAAAAGTTCAGCTGAGACACACCTTTTGATATAACGTCGAGCCAACAGATAATTGTTTTAGGTCCTTATCTTGTTACATTTCTAAGAAATGCACAGTGAATCACTCTCTGCACTTTCCGATTTCCACATATCAGCTTTTGAAAATGCAGCTGATTTGATCATCAAAGTGCATTTATTAAGCAAAAGTTCAACTGAGACACACATTTACTATAATTTTGAGCAAACAAATAATCGCTTTTAAGCATTAATCTTGTTAAATTCTTGTTAAAGTCCTCCTGTGCATGCTCCCGCGGCCACCATTTGGCAGCCAGTCGATTTTTGGCACAACACTGGTCCACGTTTCTGGGTTGTCAGTGATGACGTATAATAGATGCAACGTATTTATGGATTTTTCACTTTATTAGACATATTTGGATTGATGCGACTTGTAGGGCGGTGCGACATGTACAGCAGAAAATATGGTACTCGCCAACACATAAAAATCTCAAACTGTCAACTTGTTGCACTCTTCTGTCTCTTTACTGACGTTTGAATGAGTGCAAGAAATGAGTCTAAAGTGTCTGTCATTGTAGAAACAGTTTTTAAGCCTACCTCAGGAGCCATGAGGGAGGCGTTTCCTCCTCTGCTGACCCACAGGCTGCTGAAGCAGAGCTGTAAGCTAGAGTCCCTCTGATTCAAACAGCAGCCAAAGTCAGTAATTACTAAACGGGGGCAACCTTCTGAAAATAAATAAATAAATAAAGTATATGTGAGAGAAACATCCCTGTCAATAGATTCAAGATCTGTGTTTAAATCTGACCTGAGTCAAACTCCAGCAGCACGTTGTCTGATTTGAGATCCCTGTGAGCGACACCCTGCCTACACAGGTGGGCCACCCCCTCCAGCAGCTGCAGCACCATCAGGGAGCCATGCCTGCAACTGGGTACACACACTTGCAGGTACTCTCGCAGTGAGCCGGGATAACTACAGAACCAAAATGGAGAGGTTGTTACCAACTCATCGGTCTGTGTTGATGAAGCACTTTTAGAATAACCAGTCAACAGGATTTGACATAAAAGCAGATTTGTAATTTACCAACTGTGTAGGACTTGGGGGTGAAAAATGTTACGTCTTACTTTTTCATGACCAAGAAGAGAGTACGATCGTTGCCCAACCCATCAGGGTTGAGCCTGGCTGGCAGAACATCTGGATACTCCTCCTTGGCACCTGGTAGCAACGGCACATCTGCTGTGAAAGCTCGGTACACCCTGACCACATTGGGGTGAGCGGAGATTCTTTTAGGCAGGACTCCAAAATGTCTGCACATAAAAAGACCACGGGAGTCCATCAACATGTCTGCTGCTCAGCTCTGTGATCTGCAGGCGAATCATTTACCCATCCAGGATAATCTGCTCTTTTTCACGTTTTAATGCAAGTGGGCCAGCAGGTACCAGCTCTTCAGACATGGATTTAATTATCGCCTCATTTGAAGACCCTGCCTGCAAACAGATCACATTACAAAATACACGTTCGTCATACTTTAAAGCTTCGCTTTGTTTTCTTTCTGGATCCACGTGTCAGATCACTCACCCCAAAGTTCCACATCATCTTGATAGCCAAGGGGAAGTTTCGTAGAGAGCAACATGCTGGAGATCGCACCGTCTGGATTTTCTCTTCATCATCTTTTACCTGCACAGGTGAGCCCACTTCATCGCTCGCCTTTGGACAGGCATGCTGAGCTGTAGCTTCGTACACAACTGCATTGGCGCCTTTACCAACCTGGTTCCCTATAACGTAATCTTCTAGTTTATATCCAGAAGTGAAGGGTTTAAGTGGGCCGTGAAACTTTTTCTTGCTGAATACTGCCTGCAGATCAAAAGAAACAATTTTTTAATTCATTTTATAATAATGAGAGACATAACAATTAACATATACAGTATATAATTAGAAAAAAAAAAACGTAAAAAATATAAAATGAAAGGTAGCAGATGAAGAAAAAAAATCTTATTAAATCTGCTCCTTATTTATCTACGGTAATAAACAATTCAAAAAAACGTTTCCTGTAAATAACAAAACAAGTAAATAACTAAAGTAAATAAAAAAATAAAGTAAATAACTCACTCAATTTTCAATTATCATACATTACTCATTAAAATACATTCATATATTTGTTTAACAATTCGATTTTAACCAGTTTCTTAAAGGGGACCACACATGCAAAATTCACTTTTTAATGTTTTTTTTTACTCAACTTTGGGTATTTACTTCATAAAAAAACAGTCCTAAGGCCAAAAAAATGCACCCAGTGGTTTATTTACTCTAAGTAGATTTATTTTACTGTGATAATTTAGGTTTCGTTTTGAAATCAATCGCGCTTGTGACGTCACAAGCGCTAGGACAACCCACCTCAACCCTGAGTCCAGCCCCTCACCTAGCAACCCCTGGTTAGGCTCAACCCACTTCTGTATTAAACACATGACTGTTGTTTTTCATGATTTCATCTCATCTTTTGTTTATATGTTCTTAATTTCATGTGTACAGCACTTTGTTGCAGCTGTGTTTTTTTTAAATGGCTTTATAAATAAAGTATAATTGTTATTTTTATGTTTTAGTTCAATTTTTAGTGTATTTGCGATCGCTCCCAACGCGCAGCCGGCAAAAATTAAACGAGCGGACCCCCGGCGTAGGGACCGGCGGCAACGGGACACTGCTTCTGGCGCGATGGAGCGGAGCTTCAACTGTACAGCCTCGCTGCAGCCTCGCAGCAGCCTCGCAGCAGCGAGGACCTTCTCCTTACGGATTAATTTACGGGAGACACTTGGTGAACTTTGTGTTGTCTTGACTGGAACAGCGATAACTCCCAAAATCGCCGCGTGCAACGAGCGGAGCTGGCGAACACCGGAAGAGGAACAAGCTAACATTAGCATCGGATTCGGGTGGTCTCATGCTAAAAGGAGCAGCAAATTGCGGCGCGCTCAGACGGGTTTCGGTAAGTTATCTTAAGCTAGCACTAACAGTAAGTCAAATGAGTAATAAAAAAAGAGCTAATTTTAAAACAACAACACATTACAGATACTGGCTGTTACAGAGGGCGTAAACAGATCGTTGAAGGGCGTGGACTTCAGAACTTGTATCAGAAACCGGTCGTTCAAAACGAAAGTTAAAAATGGCAGAATTAAAAAGGGTATAATTAATTATCTAAGAATTATTTTGTGTATTAAAATGAATTAATATTGTCAAGATAGCACACAGACATAACATAAAAATTTTAAAGACCTATATGTGGTCCCCTTTAAATACAAGGATTGATTTGGCTTCCTTAACATCTGTCTTTAAAGGGGACCTCAGATGTATTTTTTAAATTTTTATGGTATTTCTGTGGGATATCCAGACCCTATTCCTTCAATTTAATGCACAAAATAATTATTAGATAATCAATTACAGTATACACTGGATGGGTGACAGTAATGTTTTCTTGATAGAATTCTTACAATTCTTTTCTGCAAAATAAAAATAGGCATTGTGATGTTTTTACATGCTTTTCCCCAAACATTAACACAATCAATATTTAAGACCTGTGAAGTGAGTTACACTAAAGTTTTACATTTTGGAAGAACCAGGACAGTCAAAGCACATTCAATTGTACAACAAGCCACAAACTCAAAATCCAAATAAGTTGTATGTAATACAGTACTGTACATAAACCTTAACAAAATGTATTCAACTTTGTTTGTAAAGCTTACAAAATGTGTCATCATCCAAAACAACAAATGAAAACGTAACCAGTTAAAATGATTTGGTGTAAAAATAAACTCTTTGCTGATGGCATGGAGAACATTAAACATTCAGGGTAAACAGCAGAACAACGGATCAATGACACATGAACATGTCACGTGTTTGTATTGATGTGTAAACTTCATGTTTGTATTGATGTGTAAACTTCATGTTTGTATTGATGTGTAAACTTCATGTTTGTATTGATGTGTAAACATCAGACCATGTTTGTATTGATGTGTAAACTTCATGTTTGTATTGATGTGTAAACTTCATGTTTGTATTGATGTGTAAACATCAGACCATGTTTGTATTGATGTGTAAACTTCATGTTTGTATTGATGTGTAAACTTCATGTTTGTACTGATGTGTAAACTTCATGTTTGTATTGATGTGTAAACTTCAGACCTGTATTTCGTGGCATGTCGCTGCACTCAGCCTGTCATCCTCCAGCTGCTGCTCGATGAGTCCCACGCCGAGGCCAAACGCTAAAAACACGGCCCTGTTTCGCGGAGATCCGCCGCCGAACCTCCTGAAGCCGAAGGACTGCAGTTGAGCGGCCAAGCCCCGCAGAGAGGTGCGGTAGTAGCGGTACCGGGACGGCAGGAAAGCCTGAGGCTGAACGGTGCGGACCGAGGGGCCTACACGAAAACGGTCAGCTCGGAGCTTCGCTGCGACTCGTCCGCCTGATTTTATGAGAGCCAGCTGGAAGAAGGAGCGGCCCAGCGCCAACCCCCGGTTAATGAAGTGTTTCACAGACATGATGTGCCCTGAACAAGTGGCTCAAAGTGACCTCCGATTGGTCTCTAACTTTCAGCGAACAACAACAAACTGAAACAAAACAACAGTCACTGAGCATGCGCGAAAGTGAACACGCCCCCCCACGCCCCTTCTTCTTCCTCACCTCCTTTTTTGTCATTACTGGGATGATCTTTTGCGACATCTAGCGTTAAGAAGAGCAACAACTGTGTAAAACAATTTTGTGGGTTCATAAACATCAGCGCAAACCATGTTACATTTAGCAATAGTTCCAAGTGAAAAAGCCCACACTGCACAAATAAAAAATAAAAAATAAATAAATGGCAGCACGGTGGCACAACTGGTAGAGCTGCTGCCTCTCAGCGAGAAGGTTGCCGGTTCAAATCCCGGTCCGGGGCCTTTCTGGGTGGAGTTTGCATGTTCTCCCCGTGCATGCGTGGGTTTCCTCCGGGTACTCCGGTTTCCTCCCACAGACCAAAAAACATGCTTGTTAGGCTGATTGGTGACTCTAAATTGACCCTAGGTGTGAGTGTGAGAGTGGATGGTTGTTTGGTGTGAGTGAGACAGGTCCCTCTTGTAAATGAGTCCCCGTGACTCAACGAGGCTAGCCTGTATAAATAAAGGTTGAATGAATGAATGAAAATATATATATATATATATATATATATATATATATATATACATATATATATATATATATATATATATATATATATATATATATATATATATATATATGTATATATATATATAT
>JBBPBX010045754.1:12207-26880 GCA_038048925.1 Garcialebias charrua | reverse complement strand
ATTTATGTGATTTGGGAAGTTAATGAGTTGTTCATTTTTCTTTTTTTAACCCTAGCAGGTCTGAGGTCTAAATGTCCGTTTTGGTATAATTTTGAATTTACCCTTATATTTTCATCATAAAAACTATTTAACTTGCCTTATTTGGTATCATCTTTTTCAGCACAACCTCAGCTTCATGATTCTACAGTCTTTGTTTCATTTTGACAAAATGCATTACCACATTGGAGCAAAAATAACATAAAAAATGAAATCTGTGTTAGTAAAATATTGATATGCACACGCGTAGCGAGGGGGGGGGTTCGGGGGGTTCGAACAAACCGCCCACTTTGCCTATGAAGTCCCATCTAGGGATTTTATGAGGGGAGGTTTGTTTAAAGCAAAAGTTGACCACAGTAAAGGAACACGCCTCGGTGGTTCTCTGGAAACGCGTTGGGTTGCTGCTCCAAACATTATCTAGACTTGAGTTCGATTCCCACTTGGTTGAACTTTTTTTAAAATTCATTTTAAATTAAAAAAACACAAGAAAACTATTTACAAAACAACAAGAAATAAAACAATGCACAAAATGAAAGGAAGCAGAAGAAGAAAATAATCTTATTATATCTGCCCCTTCTCAAACAATTTTTCTTTCAAACATTCGATTCAAACAACTTATTTTACGTTTGTCTTTTATTGGATTTAAAAAAAGGAGTTAATATGCCTGTGGTTAAAACAAACTCATTTTTTTTATATCCAATAAAAGACAAACGTAAAATAAGTTCAACCTGTCAAGGATGGGTTCAAGTGGGAATCGAAACAAAGTCTAGATAAAGTTTTGAGCGGCAACCCAACGCGCTACCAGTGAGCTACTGAGGCGTGTGTTTCTTTCAAGGTCCACATTTATTTTAAACGAACCGCCCCTCATAAAATTCTGGCTACGCCCATGATATGTTTACTATGAAATTCACAAAAATATTTAACGAACCATTTTGACAGCCTAAAATGAAAATTTCATTGGTTTAACTTGTGTACAAACTTAGTAAAAAATGAATTAATATACATATTTTTACATCATAAAGTGGGCAATTTTCCATGCGTTTTTTTACCACTATTTACACTATCTGCCAAGATGGGACATCTGCCAAGATGGCCGCGCTCAGACCAGTAGCAGCTTCATGGGCTTCCAGAACATCCCCAGTTTTTAGTAGTTTTAATAGTGTTTTTGTACCTGACTCTGCGCGTTTTTTGCGGGTGAATTATAGCCGAACTGAGCTGTTGAGAATTGGAGCGGATTTACCACAAGGCACAGCTGAAATCAGCAACGAACTCAAATCAGAACTCGGAAGATTGGATCTGCTTAGATCATCTTTCTGGAAGCAGATGCGCGGAGGAAAGAAGAGAAAGAGATGCTCTCGAGGGAAAAAACGTGGCTGTCGAGCAGGAATCATGACGAGACTTTGAGCGGCAACCCAACGCGCTACCAGTGAGCTACTGAGGCGTGTGTTTCTTTCAAGGTCCACATTTATTTTAAACGAACCGCCCCTCATAAAATTCTGGCTACGCCCATGATATGTTTACTATGAAATTCACAAAAATATTTAACGAACCATTTTGACAGCCTAAAATGAAAATTTCATTGGTTTAACTTGTGTACAAACTTAGTAAAAAATGAATTAATATACATATTTTTACATCATAAAGTGGGCAATTTTCCATGCGTTTTTTTACCACTATTTACACTATCTGCCAAGATGGGACATCTGCCAAGATGGCCGCGCTCAGACCAGTAGCAGCTTCATGGGCTTCCAGAACATCCCCAGTTTTTAGTAGTTTTAATAGTGTTTTTGTACCTGACTCTGCGCGTTTTTTGCGGGTGAATTATAGCCGAACTGAGCTGTTGAGAATTGGAGCGGATTTACCACAAGGCACAGCTGAAATCAGCAACGAACTCAAATCAGAACTCGGAAGATTGGATCTGCTTAGATCATCTTTCTGGAAGCAGATGCGCGGAGGAAAGAAGAGAAAGAGATGCTCTCGAGGGAAAAAACGTGGCTGTCGAGCAGGAATCATGACGAGACTACGAGCAGACGCTAAAACCGGTAAACCCCCGATGCCGGCTTTATTTCTGTCTAACGTGCGCTCGCTCGACAACAAGATGGACCTGCTTCGTCTGAGAGTAACAACGTCGGAGGAGATGAGGAGATGTTCGGTGCTTTGTCTCACGGAAACATGGATCAATGAAGACACTCCTGACTCTGTTTACGAGTTGGATAATAAACTATTTTTCAGAACGGACCGGTGCATCGAGACTACGGGGAAAACGCGAGGTGGGGGTGTCTGCATTTACGTTAACAAAGACTGGTGCACGAACTGTGCCGTTATCAGCAGGATCTGCTCAGCTGCTGTGGAGCTTTTAACAATAAGATGTAGGCCACATTACCTCCCCCGCGACTATTCAGCGATAATAATAAGCAATGTTTACATAGCACCCGATGCTAATGCTAAAGTCGCCCAGGAAGAAATTCATGAGTTACTCACTTCGCTGCAGTGTAAATATCCTGAGGGGTTTTTCATTGTTTCCGGGGACTTCAATCACGTGGATTTACGTGCCATCCTTCCAACCTTCAATCAGCACGTTTTCACAGAAACACGAGGAAATAAGACATTAGACCAGGTCTACACGAATGTGAAGGGGGCGTACACGGCGAAGCCACGCCCACCGATCGGGGCTTCCGACCATCGCTCCCTGCTATTGGTCCCTAGACAGCTCCCCCCACTCCGACGTTCGATGCCAGAACAAAGAGTGATAACATCGTGGCGCCAAGATAGTTCCCCCATGCTGAGGGACTGCTTTGAAAACACAAACTGGTCTGTCTTCAAAGAGGCAGCTACGAATGGAAATTCAATTGACCTGGAGCTTTATGCTTCCTCTGTCCTGGGTTACATCAGTACATGTGCTGAAAATGTATCCATAAGAAAGTGTGTTAAATTTTACCCCAATCAAAAACCCTGGCTAAATAAAGATGTCCGCACCCTGCTGGCAGCCAGGGACACTGCATTCAAGTCTAAAGATACTGAGGAGTTGAGAAAGTGCAGGAGAGAACTGGATGATGGCATAAAGAAGGCCAAAGCCGCGTATGCACAGAGGATCGAGGGACAGTTCACCTCACATGATCCAAGGAGCATGTGGCAGGGCATCAAATGCTTAACAGACTACAAGGGCAAAAGCAAACAATGCCCCAGGGACCCATCCCTGCCTGATGCCCTCAATAAGTTTTATGCACGTTTTGATGATCCAAACAGACCAACTAGCACCAGACTCACCTCATCACCAGACGAGGAGCACCTCAAAGTGACCGCAGCAGAAGTGAGAGGCAGTCTCAGAAGGATCAACCCTCATAAAGCTACGGGTCCAGACAACATCCCAGGGAAAGTTCTGAAGGAATGTGCGGACCAGCTCTGTGAGGTGCTGGCTGACATCTTCACCACCTCACTTGCACTGGAGTCAGTTCCCACCTGCCTGAAGACCGCCACCATCATCCCAGTCCCAAAAAGCTCCACAGTGACTGGTCTGAATGACTATAGACCGGTGGCCCTCACCCCGATAGTCGCTAAATGTTTTGAGAAACTGGTCATGTCCCACATCAAGACAGCCGTCAACATCAACGAGGACCCTCATCAATATGCATATCGTGAGAACCGATCAACAGAGGACGCCATCTCCTCCGTGGTCCACACTGCTCTCACCCACCTGGATCAGAAGGACTCATACGTGCGTCTGCTCTTTGTGGACTTCACATCTGCCTTCAACACCATGATCCCCCAAACTCTGATAGACAAACTATCCACACTTGGACTAAGCCCCTCTATTTGTAACTGGGTCTTAGACTTCTTAACAGACAGACCACAGTCCGTGAAGATCCACAACTTCTCCTCCTCCACCATCACCCTCAGCACTGGCTCTCCTCAGGGATGTGTGCTGAGCCCTCTTCTGTTCACTCTGCTCACATATGATTGTATAGCCACACATCCAGGCTGTCATATTGTTAAGTTTGCAGATGATACAGCTGTGGTGGGATGCATCACAGATAATGATGAATCCAGCTACAGACAGGAGGTGGAACATCTGGAGAGCTGGTGCAAAGAGAACAACCTTCACATGAATGTGAAGAAGACGAAGGAGATGATTGTGGACTTCAGAAGGAACAAACACACCCACACCCCACTGTATATAGGTGGATCTGCGGTGGAGGTGGTCTCCAGCTACAAATACCTGGGTGTACACTTGAATGATAACCTCAGCTGGAGCAATAACACCACCAGCCTGATCAAGAAAGGTCATCAGAGACTCTACTTCCTCAGACGGCTGAGACGAGCCGGTCTGAGAAGCCCAGTCCTCACCTCGTTCTACAGGTGTGCAGTGGAGAGCGTCCTGTGCTCCAGCATCAACGTGTGGCATGGAGGCTGCACAGTTGCAGAGAGAAAAGCTCTGCAGAGAGTGGTGAAGGCTGCACAGAAGTCTGTGGGAGTCAGTCTCCCCACCATCACAGACATTTACACCTCCAGATGCAGAAAAAGAGCCACCTGCATCATGAAAGACCTCACTCACCCAGCACACTCACTCTTTGCACCACTCCCCTCGGGACGGAGGTTGAGGAGCATCAAATGTAGAACCACTAGACTGAGAAACAGCTTCTACCCTGAGGCTGTCAGACTCATGAATAAATAAATAATAAGAATAAACACTGCAAAATGTCACATCATACTGATACTGTACTGATCTGTTTCTTGTTGCTGCGTTCATCTGTGACCATCTGCTCATGTTCGTGCTGCTGTTTATAATGATGTTTTTCTACTACATTAGGGCTTAGTGTATTACTAGCTGATGTGATGTCTCTCTTAGTTAATCCTAGATGTTATTATTGTATTTCTCTTGCATTTGTTGTTGGATGTAACTGGGACCCTGTGTACATAATCTCGTTTTCAACACATGTACTACATGCGGTGCAAATGACAATAAATTCTCTCTGACTCTGACTCTATGTGTCAAAACAAGTATCTCATCACAAATTCTCTGTTTTTTTTTCCCCTTTCATTCTGACAAACACACCACAAACCTACCACAAAACTCTGCGCACACACTAATGCACACTAATACATCAAAAAACCAAATAAAACGGCTAAAGACTGACCTGTAAACAGTGCTGGGTTCTGTGTTTCTCGATCAGGAGACAACATGGAGGAAAAACGTTTCTGATTGGTTGCTGAACAAATGTGGTGTGTTCATGTAAATCCGAAATATGAGTTTCATTTTGAATTCATTGACTTTTTGGTCATAAAATATCAACTGACTGCTCTCCACACGCGTAACATGCGCCCAAAAATATGGTAACATTTATCTGTCATATTTCTGGTTGTATTTTGAAGTAAATACAAAACAAAATCAATATAAAAACACTACTTTTATAAAGTTTGGAGTTGAATGGAACACTTCACATGCGGTGTGCGTTGTTTAAAGAGACCATTTACAGGCATGACGTCATGCCCGCTGTAGAGCGGGCTTAGACCCCATGCTAACTCCATTACAAGTGAGTTTTTGCTCTTTGCTTCCAAAGTAAAACAATTTTGTCCGACCAGATGATAGGCGGGACTCCACAGAGACACCTAGCTGAGAGAACGTACCGCCGTTAAAGTCACCTCTCTGCGATTTTTACGGAGGCGCTCAAATGTAGCGTAGCGAGCCAACATGAAAATCAAAATCTGTGGATATAGGTAATTAAAGCAAAAACATTATGGAGGAATCCAACAAAGTTCAGTCAGGTCATCTGGACGGTTTCTTCTTTTTTGTGGAGACATTTCGTCCTTCATCCAAAGGACTTCATCAATCCCAGGAGCCACAAACAAAAATCCGTCCCACAAGCAGCGCACTCCCATACTGGACCAACCAGTTTGATGGCGATAAGATGGTTTCTGGAGCCCGCCCTCTCCCCTATTGAGTCCTGCGAGGCAGCTATAGCCAAAGTTGTTCAAAACATCAAAGTTCATGCTCAATAATCCAGGTAAAAAAAAATCTAACAAGATTCAGTCAGGTCATCTGGACGGTTTCTTTTTTTGTGGAGACGTTTCTTCCTTCATCCAAAGGACTTCATCAATCCAAGGAGCCACAAACAAACTCAGTCCCACAAACAGCACATTCGCATAATGGACCATGAAACCATCTAAGGAATACTTTGTTTTCTGATATTCAATTCAAATTCAAAAATACTTTATTAATCCCAAAGGGAAATTAAGTGTTGTTGTAACTCATCATCCTGGTATTTTGTATTCTTATCATTTATGGGATTGTTTGGTATTGTATTTTAAAAATGAATAAATTTATATAAATTTAAAATAAATAAATAAAGATAACGCAGCTCAGTGAAAACCAGTGAGATGCTTTCCAGCATCTTTCCCCGAGCTTTCGGAAGACGTGCACAACGTTTGAGATCTATCTGCAACACTGAGCTGTCATCAGCATAATGATGTGTTTCTGTCTGGCACTCGGCCTGTTATTTCACAACAGCCAAGATAAGAACATGACAAACTTTCTCAGCAACATCAGCATAACAGCTCCAAACATCATTTAAAACACGGGGAGTGTCGGCAGCGAGCAGAAAGACTGAGTGGGAGTCGTGCAGAACATTCCACACTTTTATTTCTCTTATTTATTAACCTGTCATCTCACACTATTAAGGTGATGTGACGATCCCCCGCAGCTATACAGTATTATCTCATGTGGATTATTGGCGTTCATGTAAACACAAGTTGGTTATGCAGCGCTGGTGTCTGGAGTGTCTAAAGCTGCAAGACATGACAATCCGGAATCTCCGATCTTAAGGTTTTGGTGTTTTTGAGGAGGCGTGCACGACTCGCACCCGATCGCCTGGAAGTGATTTGTTTGTTAGGTTTCATTGAGCGCGAGTCATATGTATTGCTTGGAGTACTTCAATCTGCACACGCCTATCAAAAACGACAAACAGGCTTTGGGTTACAAAACCAGGCTTTTGCACTTTCAAGGATCTTTTTTTTTTTTTACGAAACAAGAAACTGTTTGCACTTTTCCTTCATCTCCATCTTCTACTGCTCGTTCATAGATGGATCACTGAGGCAACAGGTGCAGGAGGGAATCTTAGACCTCCCTCTTCCCCCGTGACACTTTTCCAGCTCGTCCTGGGGGGGACACAAGGTGTTTGTACCTTTGGTGAGTTCTGGGTCTTTTCCAGGGTCTCTTCCCAGTGCCCTGGAAAACCTCCAAATGGAGGAGTCCTAATCAGTTGAACCACCTCAGCTGACCGTATTTTCTGGTGTATAGGTCGCATTGTCCTATTATCACCAATAGATTGGAAAAATCCCTAGATAGGTTGCACCTACGTTTAGCTCTGCTGCAAATGTCTGCCACAGGAGCGCACAGCAAGGCTTTTAAAAAGATTAACACTTAAAAACAATTGTTTGTTTGATAAAAATTATAGCAAATATGTGTCTGAGCTGAACTTTTCCTTAATAAATGAACGTAATTGTGAAATGAGCTGGATTTAAAAATTTGTTTCGCCGAAAGTGATAACAAGCCATACTGTATAGGTCGCACCGGTGTATAGGTCGCAGGCCTTGAAAAAAACCATAAAAAGGTGTGACCTATACACCGGAAAATACGGTAATGATTTATTTTTTATTTTTTTATAATAATGAATTTAATTTATAATGCACTTTTCATTAACAAAAATCTCAAAGTGCTACAAAGTGCAACTAAAATCAAAGATCAAATAAAAACAAGTGATAAAATAAAGTAAAATCAATGATAAAACAACAAAAATCGATAACAAATTCTATTAAAAATAATAATACATGTATCAACTAAGATCAAAGATAAAATCATGTGGAGGCAGAGTAGGCTCGCTTAAAAAGAAAAGTCTTTAAGCCTTGTTTAAAGTCAACCAGTGACTGTGGAGCTCTCAGATAGTCAGGGAGGGAGTTCCATAGGCGGGGGGCAGCCACACAGAATGCGCGGTCTCCCATGGTCCTTAATTTGGTTCGTGGAATGTGAAGGAGATCAGGTCTATATTCCAAGCTCGTTACGCTCTGAAGGCCCCGGTAGAGCTCTGCGTTCGGCCGAACGGCGCTCTACGCGTGCGTTCTGTGCGCGCGCGTTCACTAGCACAGCTCTGCGTTCGTTCTCGCGTTAATTCTCGTGTTTTCGCTCCAAATTCTTGACGTCATTTGAGCAGCCACAGCGCAAAGCGTTCGCTGATTGGTCATTTGCTGACACGCCTACTGAATTGATTGACAGGTCGGGGGGAGAAAAAAAAGGCGAGCGGGCAGCTTCACACAGCTTCAGCCGCAAGCGGTGTTATATCTTATTAAAAAGTTCTAAAAAATAATAAAAACAGGGAGCGCTGGTCCTGCAGCCCACAGCCCACCAGGAAATATTTAGAACCTCGCGCAGCCACGTAGGACTCTAGTTTAATTCGCTCGTGACAAATTCATTCATTTCTCATCATTTCAGTCATGGAGTCAACGGAGGAGGAAGCGATCACTTGACTTTTGGCAAAAAAACAAAAGAAAAGTCCAGATCAGGGATGAAGAAGAGGAATTTAATACATTTGTGTCACATACAAAACAGTCCGGTGCCGGGCAGTTTATTGTGAGACAACGCGCCTCGCGTACGCGGTCGTAAAATTTGAGCTTTGCGCGTTCGTGCCCTGCGGGGCTACGCTTGAGCCTTGTGCTCGCACGGCGTCGAGCGCCGTTCGGCCAAACGCAGAGCTCTGCCTGGGCCTTAAGTTTGAGCCCGGCCACCCTCCAAAGGAAGCTCATTTCAGTCGCTTGGATCCAGGACCTTGTTCTTTTGGTCATGATCCATACCTCACGACTACAGGTGAGAGTTGGAACGTAGACAGAGCAGTAAATAATGAGCTTTGCCTTTCGACTTGACACTTTCTTCACCACAACTGACCGAAGCAACGCCCTCATTACTGAGGCTCTGATCTATGATCTAGAGCTATCAACCCTCAGGAACAAGTCGTCCAGATACCTGACGTCCTTCACCTGAGGCGACTGCTCCCCACAACGCAGCGGAGCCATTCCATCTATTATTTTTACCCTCTTCTTCCTGTCTGGCTTGCGGGGTCACATGTCCAGCAGTAACTTTGCCTGGACAGGTGTCCAGCACAGGGACACAAATGAGACAAATTCAACGTTCAGCTAGAGATAATTTAGAGCTACCATCTATCCATTGCCTTTACCTTCTTCTCCCTTTTTGGGTCGTTGGGGTCGCTTATCCAGCAATCACTGTGCGAGAGGCGGGGTACACCCTGGACAGGTCTCAAGTCCATCACAGAGACACATGGAGACAAAAAACAGACACTCTTTCACTCAGACCTAGGAACAACTTAGAGTTACCAATCCGCCTAACATGTGTTTTTGGTCTGTGGGAGGAAACAAGAGTACCCGGAGAAAACCCACGCATGCACGGAGAGAACATTCAAACTCCACCCAGATAAGTCCCCGACCAGGATTTGATCCGGCGACCTTCTCGCTGAGAGGCGGCAGCTCTACCAACTGAGCCGTGGGCCATTCCTAAACCAACTTCCTACTGACGAAGCGATTTGGATGGGGTCTTGGGTTCATGGCCGTGCTTCTTTATCTTCAGCTGTCAGGACTGTCCAGTATTAGATCTGCCTTGACTAAAACCCCAGTTCTAGTTGAAGCAGCCCTGCACCATGATGCTGCCACTGCCATGTCTCACTGTGGGGATACTGTTATTTATGTGACCGTTTGGATGCGTGGTTGAAAAGTTCAACTTTCACCAACCAGAACACATTTCTCCACGGACTTATAGGAGACTTGACTTTATTGTTTTTGCCTTTTTTAATCGAGCCTGGATGCATTTTTTAAATGAAACATACAGTATATGGCATTACTGTATTTGTGTTTTTAATGGAAATGAAATGAATAAATAAATAAAAAATTTAAAAATGCAATCAAAGTCGTGAAATGATTGCTTGTAGACTTTTCAACATCGAATTAAGAAAATATGGGTCATTGAAGGCAACACGAGGCATTATGAAGATTCTGCTTATTATAAATAAAAAGGCATGTTTTGTTTAGCAATTTAAAAGCACACATTGAGAAATCTTTGCCTG
This sequence comes from Garcialebias charrua, assembly GCA_038048925.1. NCBI lineage: Eukaryota > Metazoa > Chordata > Actinopteri > Cyprinodontiformes > Rivulidae > Garcialebias > Garcialebias charrua. The sequence goes on along the minus strand of JBBPBX010045754.1, from coordinate 16,723 downwards.
CATGGAATGTGGGCACAACAAAAATGGGGGGAAAAAACCAACATTTTAAATTACCGGTACATCATTGGTAATCCGAACAGCGATGAATGAAATTGCAGTTTGGAAAAACGGACTCCTGAGATTCCTGTCGTGGAGGTGGGACAAAGTTGAGCGGCACACCCGAGAATTAAACACAAAACAGCAACAAAAGACGGTTTGAATATATAACATTTGAGTAATTGTTAGCGACAAACGTCTAAAGGCTGCAGACGTACATAAAGACTACTCCGGTTTTTAACTCTTTACGGAACCGATTAGCTAAAACAACAATAATATAGCCGTGTCTGAACGTGTTGTTGAGCAACGGCATGAATGTTTTCGATGTTTCAACATCCCATTTGACGTCACAACTGCCTGAAAGATTTTAAATTCTTTGGCTGTTTTTTAATTTCTGTCTTTGATAAATTAGCAGATTATTTTTCCAGATACTTTATTGTCTCGGGTTTAAATTGCCGTGTTCAGTTTGGTCACTTATGTTGTTTGTGGAAAGTTTTCCTTGAAGGGAAATCAGATTGTGTTGAGAAGTTGGCTGTAAAACGGTTTTAGTCAAATGTGGGAAGTAACCGTCACACATTATCTAACCCTCAAGATGCTACGCACAAAACATGTGTTCGGGGTGACTTTCGGCTACTACCGTGTCCATTGCCGTCAGAAACATTTGTAATGTGGAGGGAGAGAGAAACACACTGTTGGGGGGGACACTCCAGCAGAAAATTGTGAATAAAGAAGATGCCATTTCTTGCATTCTGGTGTATTTACCGGGTTGTTAAACGTCGACGTTTACCTACATAAGTAAACACTTGCTTCAGTAACTATTTTAGAGAGCAAAAAGAAGTAGCCTGACCGCCAGCTCTCCTTGTGTGAATAGAGCACGACACGCTTTTCTCATGCATCCGTGCACAGGGCTCTGTGCTGTCCTGAGCTAATCACACCTCAGGACAGGAAGTACAGACAAAATAAAAGCTCAAAATAAAAGCACAAATTAACATTACAACAACTTTTAGTTTTTTTTGTTTTTTGTTATTGTTGTTGTTTTTGTTCATGGTGGGGTTTACCTTAAAAAGTCCACATTCTTAGAGCAGTAAGTAACAATATACATATGAATAAACACATTTACCAAGAATCATTTGTATTAGAGCACCAGTTTGTTTGTAGAAAAAACCTTTATAAACCTCAGGACCTGTCTAAATTGGACTAATGAAGGTACCCTTTACCAAGCCGGTTAGCTTTTAGCAGTGATAACAGATGCCTGAAGCAGGAGGCGCGGGCAAACCCCACCCCACCCCCAACCACCACTCCCACATCTAAAACTGTTACAACTAACGAACTAACGTAGTGCTAAGCTAGCGGAGCTCAATAGTAGCTAAGATGCTACAGACGTAGCGCTCCGCATCTCTCACACATCCTAAACCCCCACCCCCAGCCCCTTCAACAACTGCCAGCACTAACGTAGTGCTAAGCTAGCAGAGCTCAATACAGACGCATTAGCTAAGATGCTACAGACGTAGCGCTCTGCATCTCTCACACATCCTAAACCCCCACCCCCTTCAACAACTGCCAGCACTAACGTAGTGCTAAGCTAGCGGAGCTCAATACAGACGCATTAGCTAAGATGCTACAGACGTAGCGCTCTGCATCTCTCACACATCCTAAACCCCCACCCCCAGCCCTGTCAACAACTGCCAGCACTAACGTAGCACTCAGCAAGTGCACAAAACAGAGGTTTCTCCCCATCTTCCCCCCCATGTGCACCCTGCCAAAGCAGGCAGAAACCCTGGAGTGGACTTTTGAGTATTCTCCTATTAATCAAATGGAATAGATTTTTTCATGAAGAAATAGAAACGACGCTCGGTGAACTAATATTTCATTGTAAATATCGGGGGGTCCAAACAAATATTTTTTTTAATGTGAGGGTCACGTCCCCTTCATATATAATTGTTGCGACGCCTAAGACCACGTTAAATTTTAGCTCAGTATCTGAAGAATTGATGGAATTCAAGACATTTTAGGTGTTTGCTACGATTGGTTAGCTGCGGCCATTTTGAATTGAACTGACTAAAATTGTATTAGTTGTTGTTGTTGCTCTGAGGGTGCGGGGGGCGTGGGGGGTCCATGGGTCCTCCCCCAGAAAATTTGGAATAAAAGAGATGCAATTTCCTGTATTTTGGTGCATTTTAACAGGTTGTTAACATCTGTAAACTTGATTAAATTGATTAAAAACAGGTCTCTGATGTAAATGAGTCCTCGAGGCTCAATGAGACTGTATAAATAAAGGTTGAATTGCAATTACTATTTTAGAGAGCAACAACCATTAACAAGCCTGTGTCTGCCATGTTCCGGCAGGATCCGGCTCAAATTAACCACCGACTACGGTCCATGTTTACACCGTTGGCTCCCCTTTCTCCGCGTTTATTCTGGTTCAGTCCTATCGGTCGTTCTTTGTTGTTTGAGGTCCTTCTGTTGGGTTTCTTCTGCTTCCTGAACCTTCAGGACGTGTCACGGCTCGTCTGCTGGGGGTGGTCACAGATCTAGCTAATTTTATTTCTTATGGTGTGAAAGAAATCCGATTTTTGAAATGTCAGGTGATTATGTACACATTTACTTATTTTATACTAAATTTTTTAATATATAAATACCCCATAATCTTACTTTTTTCAAGAGTTTAGGTTTAGTTTTTCCCATACGAGTAAGTAACCCAGTCCTTTTCTCTTAACTTATGGAGAAAATGAACACAAAAATTCATAAACGTCTTCCGAAAGCTGCCTCATCAGCAAACATGAGCAACATTCGTTCTGTTCCACATCCAGAAAACTGATGTGAAAACTAAACAAAGACGCAGCAGTTGTTTGTCTGATGACTTCTTATGAATACAGGAGTAAGGTCGACTTCATCATTTGGTTGTGGCCGGTTGCATCAGCAGCTTCCTGTGGGTTGATCCTCCTCCTCCTCCTCCTCGGTGGAGTACACCTGTGATGTCTTCAGCTCCTGTTCAGTCCTCCCTCAGGACGGGACAGGAGCTGACGTCCGTCCGTCTGCAAAACCAACAGGTGAGTCCTGAATCAAATGAAGGAACGGCACACCTGAACATACAGGGGGCTCTTTGGCTACTAGACATTTGAGTACCGGTAGATATGATTGCTTCTCATGCTCTGACTGTCTTTTGTTTAGCACCTGAGACAACATTGATCTGAGTCAAATGACCTCATATCTGCATTATGAAATTAGAGGTTAATTAAAAATTTCACAAGTTAATTAGGAACACCTGTGACCTGTGTGTCTGTTTTTTTTCTTCCTTTGTAACATGAAACTGAACGACGCAAACTGCTGAGTCATGCTGAGCACAAAGGGATGCCGAAATTGCTATCATCCCATTCGGCGCTGGTGTTCCCCTTCCTCCTGTTTTGTTTGCTTTTCTAGTTTTACAGCTTCCCTTTAACGTCACCTGTGCGATCAAAACAAAAAATCTGACTACTGGGATTAAATTACCACTAAGAAACTTTACTGTCCATTAAATTTCATGACATGGAGACTTGTCATTGGCTTCTGCCTTATAAATACCACATAAAACCAACAAGATGTCCAGATGCATGCTCAATAATCCAGGGAGATTAACAAGGTCAGGTCCTCTGGACAGGTTCTTCTTTACTGAAACATTTTGTCTTCTATCCAAAAGACTTCTTCAGTCTGAGGAGCTGCAAGCTAACTCAGTCTTATAACTAAACTCAGTCAATAAGTAAGATCTTTAAATCACTCTACAATTCACATAGAAGAACATCTCAATGGACAATGGTCGTTTTGTTATATGACGCTATGTTTGAAGAGGAACCCGTTTAGGACGGTCACCGCAGAAGAAACAATGTTTCGTACAATTCTTTGTTAAAGATACCATGTTTGACTTGCATGTTAAACATTTGGGCTCAGTGGACAAGTTGGGTCAGTATTTGCGTATGCCAATGATTGATTATTCTCCTAGCATGTTTATAACATTTGGGCTCAGTGGACAAGTTGGGTCAGTATTTGCGTATGCCAATGATTGATTATTCTCCTAGCATGTTTGATCATCTATGAAGGCTTGTTCCTGTGTCTGGCTGGGAGGGTCCCATACCACAAAACCATATCAAAAGGACACAATGCTTTCAACAAGTGACCTGTACACCAACTGCGGGGTGTGTTTGACCGCATTAAAGCTTCTCAACTTGCGTAGAAGATGGAGATACTTTCTGGGTTTTTTTTGCAAACGCAATCAGTCTTGGAATGAAAGGTCAACTTATCATCAATAATTGTTTCAGACTCTGAATTCAGTCCCCTGTTCTACTTATTCCATACTTCTAGGTTATCCAGTGAAGAACAAACACAAAAAGTGGTATAAACCTGCTCATATCAATGCTAGGGTTTGCTTGGCCACTAACATACCGGTAAGTTGTTTTTCCATAGTCTAATCTCACCACAACTTGCTTCAACTCCACCTGGGTCTACA
>JBBPBX010045753.1:7479-26880 GCA_038048925.1 Garcialebias charrua | reverse complement strand
GTAAGAAATTAGATAAACATTTGTCAGACTGTCGCTGACTCTGTGTCCAAGGAGAGGAAATGTGTGGAAAACATCAGACATTATTGCAGTCAAATATAACTTTAAAGAACAGGATTCATGGTGAGCCTGAAAGATGAATAATGGTCAGGGGTCATAGTTAGAGCAGTGCAACTTCATGCTACACTAATCAGTAGTCCCTTAAAGCTGGGGTATGCGATTTCTAGACCACTCTGGGACTTAGAAATATTTTCAGCGCAGAAAAGCATTCTGCTACCTCCCCCTCAGAGCTATATATGGCTCAGAGGGGGAGCCACAGTCCGTGCTTCTGCTGACTTTTAGTTCTGCTCCGCCCCCTGCTGTGTGTCTGCTCGGAGCGCTTCAATATTCTGTGATTATATGTTATAAAAACCTTTTAAAAATATTATAAAACCATGGAGCACTTGTCCAACAACACAAAAACCAGCAGAAATCAGCAAAGGCTCACGAAGCAACGTTGGACATGATTCAATTCGCTCGTGACTTCCTCTTTCTGTCAGCGCAGGTTTGGAATGTCTGGAATGCTCCGCCCCCACTACATGTCCTGTCTCTGCGCTGCGAAGTTCTGTGTTTATATGATAATATAACTGTTTAAAAAATATAATAAAACCATGAATCACTCGTCCAACAACACAAAAAGACCCTGTAATCAGCAGAGCATCACCAGCCAATTTGGACATGATTCAATTCGCTCGTGAGTCTTGACAAATCCATTTCCTCATTCCTGTGAGTGGAGGATGAAGCGATCACTTGACTTTTGGCAAAAAAACTAAATAAAAGTCCAGCTCTGCGATGAAGAAGGGATATTTAATACATTTGTGTCACATAAAAAACAGTCCTGCATCGCTTTGCAATCCTTTGAATGAGAACAAGCCGCGGCGCTGAGGCTGTGACAGGCGGGGACGTGGGTTGGGGCGTTTTTATTGGCTGGTCAGTGTCCGGGTCACTCTGTTTTTTCAGTGTTTTTATAAATGCTGATAGAGAAGCAAGGGGACTATAGTTTTTTTCAGAGATTACTTTGTCTAACATCAGTCTGTCAGTAGATCGTGACAGAGTGAAGAAATATGTTAAAAATATATTGTTTGAAAAGTTACAGAATACATTACAATGTTACATACCCCACCTTTAATAAGGCTTGGCTGTGTGTTCCCCAGTAAGTACTGCATAACTACCTATTAACTCCTGATAAGTTCCTGATTCATTCCTGAGGTGTTCCCTAGTAATTAATCAAATTTTATGTACCTTATTGTAAAGTGTTACCAAAAATGTGAACAAAAACTGGGGATGCTCCGATCAGGTTTATGCTGCCGATCGCCGATGCCAATCACATGGATGGGTGGCTGTGGCTGAGTGGTTACTGTAGTCGTCCTCCAATGCAAGAGTTGGGGGTTCGATTCTATCAGCAGCCGCATGCCGAAGTGTCCCTGGGCAAAACACTGAACCCCTCATTGCCTCCAATGTGTGTCCCATCAGTGTATGATTGTGACAAAGCTCTGATTAATCTTTGTACAGATCTAGTAGAGTGCTGTATGAATGGGTCAATGAGGCACAGATTGTGTTGTAAAGAACTTTGAGTATCTCAATAAAATAGAAAAGCACCAGTGCTGGGCAGCGCTAATCCAAAAATCAGTTCCGCTATTTCTAAAGCACTTATTAACTTATTTTGGTCCGCAATTTCAAAAGCGCTTATGTATTAGCAATGCTAGCAGACGCTAATGCTAATGCGCTAACATGCAAATGGCGAACTACTTTTTTTAATCCAGAAGATTTGACCATTTCGTGAAACGGTCAAGCTCAGAAAAACCTTGTGCTCTAAAGTCAGCTAAGAAATATATTTTTTCTCAGCAAAGAAATAATTGTTTTTACCGTGTTTTGTTGTAAAGTCCTATGCTTCTGTGGCCATCGCGGCCGCCATTTTGAACAGGGTAAATGGCAAACTACTTTTTTAAATCCAGCAGATTTGACCATTTCGTGAACTGGTTAAGCTCAGAAAAACCTTGTGCTATCCACCTTATTTTTGATTTTGCGCCACTACCCATAATTCATAGCGGAAGCCGGGAGTGTACTTCCGCCCGCGGTCCCGCGCTGTTGTTTACCGTTGTGGTGTAACACTAGCTAGCGATTTAATTTTTCAAACACAAGTTTCCTTTACCTGACGTAAATGGCAGCACATCAGAGATGGATACATTCCAAGGATGTTTTAAAAAGCTGCGAAGATAAGACGTTAACTGTGTCTCACCTGTCACTGCTCAGTCCGTGAGCAATGACAGGTGAGGCACAGTTAACGTCTTATCTCACTGCTCACGGACAGGCTGACTGGACACTGTGGAAGGTACATCACTTATTTGGATATCAGAATATTTAGATCACAGCCAGACATTAATATAGTCAGAGTTCAAGTCTGTGCTATGAATGAAAGCAGACATTTAATAGAAAATTGGTTGAAAATGTCACAAGTAACATGTACAAAGTTGAAACACATGCTGTTTAATTAACAAGATTGATGATAAAGTAGTTCAATATTTTCTGTAATCTTCAAAGACAAGATAATATGAAATATGTACATTGTTGTTTTGAGAAAATCGTGTTGCCATTTAAAGAATAACCTGTTACATTGTGGTTGAATAAAACAAAAAAAGAAGTAATTTTTCAGTTTATTGCATCATACATAAGCTTTTCAACAAAAACATTCATGGTATAGAGTATATATACAAAAGAGAAACAGAAATTATTTACTCCATATCTAAAAATTTCTGTGTTAATGTAATCTCTCAGGTCGTAGAATCTTCAATCACATCAGTCTCCCAGGAGATGGATGGAAACTCGACTTGGTCCAGAAGTTTTGTGTAGTCGTAGACAGCAACAAATGAGTTAAAATAAAATCTTCTATAAATAAATCTGCTGTTCATTTACATTTGTTCTTTTTGTTGTTATTTTGATAATTAAAATACACTGTTCAATGTCTAATAATGTGAAGTAGTTTCATTGTGATGTAACCCGTACCACTCATTCTAATACACATAAATAAAAACTAAACGTCTTGTTCTTTGGCCGGCCAGTGTAGTGTTTTTATTCTTAGACTTATACTTAGATCCTCTTGCTCTCGAGAGCGCATTGGGCGTGTTTTTATTCACATGTGCAAAACATAAAAATATTAATTTTGCTTATACATTTTCATCATCCAGGAAACTGACAAAGTTCAGAATAAAAGCTATAATTATAAATTTAAAACAGTTGAAACTGAATACTGTACAATATGAGAACTTTTGTTTTTTTTTGTCTTAATAAAAATGAATTGGCTCAGATCAAAAACACTTCAACAAGCAATGATGAGACCAGCAAACTGGAACAGATTCCTCTTCATGTGGAACCGTCCGATTTCAGCCAACTCCTCAGGAATCCAAGACTGGAACCAGGTCTAGGATCTGAGACTGGACCCAGGTGCAAGATCTTATCTGTGGATGGATCTCGTCTCTTCACCCTTCTGTAAAGTAGAAAAAAAAACTTGTCATAGACAGTGTGTACAGTACATTATTTGTACTAAAATGTGAGTAAAAAATCATTTACTTAATGTAGGATCTTATCTCTGGATGGATCTCGTCCCTTCACCCTTCTGTAAAGTAGAAAAAGAAAACTTGTCTTGTCATAGACAGTGTGTACAGTACAGTATTTGTACTAATGTGAGTAAAAAATCATTTACTTAATGTAGGATCTTATCTCTGGATGGATCTCGTCCCTTCACCCTTCTGTAAAGTAGAAAAAGAAAACTTGTCTTGTCATAGACAGTGTGTACAGTACATTATTTGTACTAAAATGTGAGTAAAAAATCATTTACTTAATGTAGGATCTTATCTCTGGATGGATCTCGTCCCTTCACCCTTCTGTAAAGTAGAAAAAGAAAACTTGTCTTGTCATAGACAGTGTGTACAGTACAGTATTTGTACTTAAATGTGAGTAAAAAAATCATTTACTTAACAGATCTGTCATTAAATAATTAAATAAATATAAATAATATAACATAGTTATATTATTTAATGACAGATTTGTTAAGTAAATGCTTTATTTACTGACATTTTAGTACAAATGTAGCTTTATGTGCACTTTTCTCCTATTTAATTCACATCATTATTTTAAACGTGCTTTAATAACTCTGGTTTAATGACGGGTCAGGTTTTGAGGCCTAGTCATTGTTGACACGGTCTGTCTTGGAAAAAAGATGTGTAAACTGTCTCACCCATATGGAAAAGATATATAAAAACCATATAAAAAAACAAGTTACCTTATATCATCCTTAGTGTATGTTTTGTATATTGCACAACATATAAGGCTTATATGATACATATAAGGCATATATGATTTACTCCTGAAAGTGGCACCTTTTGCATAGATTTCATACAATATAATAAAATGAATTTTACAAGAATCATATAAAAACTATGTATGTTGAATATAAAAACTATGTATGTTGAATATAAAAACTATGTATGTTGAATATAAAAACTATGTATGTTGAATATAAAAACTATGTATGTTGAATACATGTGTAGTGGGCATGACCTTGTCCACTTTTAAGACACCTGTGTACTTTTGAACTGTCCAGTGATGACCTTTACTGACCTCTCAGTAAAGCAAGACATTTACTACAAAATCATTCATTAAGCTGTAATCTGATAAATATAGTCACCAAAAGAGACTATTTCTATCTTTGATTTTAGGCTGATGTGATCAAAAGAATAACTTTTGTCATTTTCATGATGTGTGCTTTTAAGCTGTGTCATTCTGTAAGAGTTAAACTGTGTTCACTGCTGTGTTTAAAGGTGAAGCCTTCGGGTCACAGAGACCGGACGGTTTTGTTTAGAAACTCAGAGACAGTCTCATGAGCAGGGCTCCAGCTTTATCTATCTTTTTCCTAAACATTTCTCTCTGCTGCTGCTTGTAACCTTGGGCCTGATAAGGCAAGTGAACTCCTCTCTGTGTTCCTGCTTTTTAAGTTCTAAGCTTGTGCGGAAACGCTTCAGAGTTGCTGGGAACTTCCAAGAGATGTGAACTTTCCCAAGAGCTGGACACGTGTGGTCAAGAGCTAACGACCGGCGTCTTCAGCTAAGGACTGATAACAGGCTGTTATGAGTCTACTTCGAACAAGCGTAAGATCAAGAACTTTGTCTATTCCTTCCTGGAATAAGTTTATCTTGAAGTCAGAGGCCTGAAGCTGACATATTCTCTGATGACCAAGCAAAACCAGGAGACGTTGGAGACGTAAACCAGAACCTTGCTTGAAGGTATCGTACTGGTCCCCACAAGGATCCGTGCATCTGAAAGGCTACAAGGTCACCTCTTACCGGGCGGTCGTCAAAAGGTAAAGAGCTGTTTACAAAACGTACCTGGATTTTAGCAGAAGTCGGAGGAGAAGTGTCACTCTGGTATCATGCTCATGATAATTTCTTCTTAAATCTTTCCTCCTATTTCTTTCCCCTCTCAATCTAAGCTGGAAACTATAATTAAGCTGAAGAGCCCACAGACTAAATATGTTAACATCCAATATTGAAGTCTGTTGTGTTAAATTTAAGTGTGCTGACGTATTAATTTGAAAGAAAGTGAAATCATGTCAATCAAGTGTAATGGTGTTAATTTAGTTGATTTATTTTAAATAAATGATAGTGTCTCTTTGACATATCAAACTAAGTTAACGTCTTTGTCACTTAATGGCTCTGTTTATTTATCCATCATAAAGATCACAGAGATATTGGGTAAACTGAAAAAGAACAGAATCCGTGAATTTACTATTCAATCTGAATAAGTAAATTAATTAAGGTAAAGAGGTCAGTATTAATATTGACCTCCTCATAACCCCTTACATCTGGTGGCCTCGTACGTGGTTCTGAAAGTTTATTGATATCTGTGGTCTCTCATGAACTTGAAACGTCATGTTTGCATAAAAGGATCCAAGTTTTAAACTCTGAGGATAATAATTTTGGCTGGAAGTGTTCAAAGCAGGCAGATTCTGCATGTTTTTATCATTTGAAGCTGTGAGATTATTATCGTTTCAACTCTGTTAGACGCTGTTGGAAGCATTCAGGTGAAGTTTTGTCAGCCGTGGTCTGTGGGGGTCCTGGTCCTGTTCGGTCCAGCTCACGCAGACTCCTGTACAAGGCTTTGTTTGACCGCCGAGTCAAAAGCCTGAAAGCTACTTTAACATCTACAAGATTGCTGTGTGTGGTATTTTTGCAAGTTAGCGCAGGTCGAAAAGGCATATTACTGTTAGAACGTGTCGGCTGGGTTCTGTCAGACCCGTTTCCTGCTCCATTGAAAAGTGGACCGGAACCGACCTTGAAGTGGCTCCGAGCGAGTCCGTGTTTGTTCTGCAGCTGAAGTGCTGGGTTACTGAATGTAGCTAAGTCGTGCCTGTTTTAATTGTGATTGCCACGTTTCAGAATTTTGGGAAGTTAACTTAAAGCGTTTGAGTTGTTTAAGAGTCTAGAGTTGCGTCGTGCTAAGCTAACGTTACATAGACGTGTCCTAGTACACGTTTGTTTATGAGCTGTGATTGGATGAAAAGAGAACTAAGATAAGAGATATAAGAGATAAGAGATTTTTTATTAACATTGCACCAGTAAACCAATACAACGTGATCATGTAAACACAGTCATCCAAGGTCAGAGAATGTTAAGCTGCAGCAATTCAAAACACGCATGTTCAAAACACGCATGTTCGTCAGCGCGGCCATCTCTCATCCATCATGGATGAAGAGCAAAACAGATATGGAAAAAGGAAAAGCACAGTAGGTATCATTTGTGATATTCAAAAAAAGAATTTATCAAAGATTGCCTGAGGACACTCCATGATAAAGTCTCAAAAACTCTATCAGCGAAAGCACAGTCACACGAGACATTGTTGCAGTTTTGACGACAGGCAAGGAGATATATAGTCTGTGAGTAACTTCAAAGAACACAGTTCAGCAGTTGTTCAGCTGGGCGTCATCCGAGCCACACACAGAGATCTCTGGGGGGGGAGGTCAGCAAGGGCACTTCAGCTCTACGCTCCAGGAGAAAGTTTCCAAACAGGCCTCTTTTCAAGGACGTGTGCAGAAACCAGATTAGATAGTCTTTTTGTTTATTCCAATTCAGACCACAGTGTTCTTTTTCACTGCAGCCTTCCAAGTCCAGACGCTGTTTCAGGGCCAAAATTCCAAATCATATGAGGTTCCGGTCTATGAACCCCCATCCGTGCCCAGTTGGGACCCAGGCGGCTGTAAACGAGTCCCAAAACGCCCAGCAAGTCCCCGGTAGTCCACCGACGCACCCAACGTGCGATTGAGCTCATACAACAGCTGGGATGAGTTGCTCACGGCCCGGATCAGAGAATCATGCTGATCAGGGAGTTTCGCCAGCGCGCTGATAGCCGCCGAAGCCCTTCTCAGCTTCAGGTAGCAGACAGTCCCTCCGATGCCAAAAAAGAGAGCAGCTGCTACTAAAAGTCCAATAATCCACAAATCTTCCACGTCTTCGACACTCAAGACGGTTAAACACATAGGCTGCCACTGTCCCCACGAATCCATCATGTATCCAGCCGCGTGTGTGTCAGAGGGGCAGACCGCTTCTCCTGGCACGGTCCGCTTCGTGGAAAAAATCTTATCTATTGAAGAAACAGCCCAATTTACTAATTCCATCGCAAATTGGTTCGAGTGAGCGCTGAAGTGTCAGACGAGACAAAAAGCAAGCAGGGAGGAGGAAAAAACTTAGGGAAGGAAGGAGCAGAAAGATATGCGACTTGCCTTGTCGAGAGCGGAAGTAAACTTATATTTCACATATATGTTTCATATGTTTCTCTTTTTAATTTTATACAATAACTTTGTAAAACACTTATACTTTACATATATGAAGAAATACAATTACATATAAGCTTTTTGTATTGAAAGTACTTTTTTTTAAGGAAATTGATGTTGTCTTTTATTTTTTTTGTTAATGGCTACCAACAAAAAATATTTATAAAAAATTTATATGAGTATGAACCATTACATATATGTTTATATGCATAAATGACATGTCAGCTTATGAGAATTGCACAACATTAAAAAATTACCTATTCTTATGGTTTCATGCAGTTACCATCAAATTTACATAATAAACACGAGTCACTTTAGAAATTGACAAATTTTTATTTGAACTTATAATGGTAACATGGTAACTAACACGGTAAACAGGATGAAAAAATTAAGCCTTTTAAATTGCTGAAAACTGTCACAGGGTCTATACAGAATCCTTGAGTGAAATTTAATACCTTTTTAATACCATCAAAATATTTTTTAATACCATCACGGCACTGAGCTGCAGCCGTAGCGGCAACCTGTTGTACTTAGAGCAACTAATTGTAAAGTGATAGATTACTGTCATTTTCATCCTAAACTTTGGTAGTAAATGTAGTTTTATAACAATTACTGGATAAAGTACATCAATTTGCTTCTTGCCTCAATAAAAAGTCAAAGTCAAAGTCAACTTTATTGTCAAAACTGCAATATGTACAGGACATACACAGGATTGAAATTGCGTTTCTCTCAGTCCCTCGGTGCAACAGTAACCATCTAAACTAGGGATGCACCGATACCAGATTTTTGAAAACCGAGTACAAGTACAAGTACTTACATTGAAGTACTTGCCGATACCAAGTACCGATACCAAGTACTAATTAATATTTTTGAAAAAAATAATTCTAATGAACTTAAACTGTTTATTTTCATTAGACACTTCAAACATAAACATCCAGTACAGTTGAGATGCAGTAGAGTGAGGTTTTCTCAGCATCAGTGAAGCGCCTCTTGACAGCTTCAGCCAAAGTCGACTTCATGGTTTTGATCCCATGATCTTCATCAGTTTCTTTGTTTAGGAGTCTCAGCAGCACAATCACAGCAGGGATGACATCTGACACCAATGCATCAGAGCAGCTTACTTTTCGTGTCAACTCTTCAAACGGAGCCAGGACAATAATAGTTTTTTCTAAAATTGCCCACTGGTGAGCTGTAAGATTTTCTGGAAGCTCATGTTCAGATCCATATATTCCAAGAACCCTCTTCTGCTCAATGAGAGACTGTAACATGTAGAATGTACTATTCCAGCGAGTCTGCACGTCCTGCTGGAGTCTTTTAAGTGGTTGGTTGAGTTGCACTTGAATATCTTCAAGCCGGGAGTAGGCTAATGTGGAGTGTTTAAAATGTCCAACAATTTTTCGACCCACAGCCACTGCATCAGACACGCTTCTCTGGGCCAAAAGTCCCTCGTTCACCACCAGCTGGAGGGTGTGTGCGACACACCCTAAGCTTGGGAGTCCAGCATCATTCATGGCTTTTATCATGTTTTTAGCGTTATCACGAAGCACAACGTGAACAGAGCTTTTACTCACCCCCCACTCCTGGAGCATGTCATGAAGCACAGCTGCGATGGCCTGGCTCGTGTGCGAACCCCGAAATTGTTTTGCGTTCAAGATGACTTTCTGACGCTGACATGACGCCTCCTCCACAACCCGCCTGCTTGTTTGTGCACGTCCTTGTCGTCTTCTTCTTTTTATTTATGTGGCTGGCGTTTAGTCTGTTGCTCGATTCCGCCGCCTACTGGTTTAGAGTGTCCTTCTGCTGCTTGTTTGTGCTGACTAACGTGCTTGTCGTCTTCTTCTTCTTTTTATTTATGTGGCTGGCGTTTAGTCTGTTGCTCGATTCCGCCGCCTACTGGTTTAGAGCGTTTATGCACAAACTGAGCGAAATGAAACTTAAAACGAAATGAAACTTAAAACGAAATGAAACTTAAAACGAAATGAAACTTAAATGACACTGGTATCGGGTCCTGTGGTATCGGAGCACTTTTATGAGTACGAGTACGAGTAAACGTACATGGTATCGACCCGATACCCAATACTGGTATCGGTATCGGTGCATCCCTAATCTAAACACTAAACACTAAAACATTTAATAAACATAAGCATAAAATAGTAAAAGTGTAACACTGTCCTGAGTTTTTTCATAGTAGTTTTTTTTTTTAAAGCACTGACCTATTTGTTATTTAAATCTAACCCAAGAGAAAAAGTTTAATTGTTCCCACACATAACATATCTCTAATGGCAAACGAAAAACTGTAAACTTGAAAACAGAACAGTTTAGTTAAAATAATTCAACACTGAATACACATGTACATGCACAATTCAAAAAGAGAGGGAGAAAAATAATATCTACCATATTTTTCATCCTGTAAGTCGCAGTTTTTTGCATAATTTACATGCCTTGCAACACAAAGGCCGAAGTGACATATTTATAGATTTTTTCCCCATATTTATAAACCATTTGACTGAAATATGACCGTTTCCATTCATTCTGACTGAAAAAAAACAACAACAAAAAACCAGCAGTTCCTGATGGCCCCAAAGTAGTAATAGTGTATGGCATGCTGTTGGCTGTTTTATCATGTAATAGGAAAACGTGCCTATAATGACAAATGTAAAAAAGTTCAAGACAAAAACAACTGGACTTTATTTATTATACTATACTTTATTGTTTTTTTATTGCACTTTTTAGAATTCACCATGTCCTGGATGACTGAGAATCTTCACTAGCTATTAATGACTCAGTCGGCCTGCCATATTCTCTCCACCTCTCTGCTTGGAATCTTCAATCCAGCAGCCAGCTGCACTGCCCCGGCGCAATGCAGCTAATTCAACCATTAAAGTGCATTTATTAAGAAAATGATAGACAGAAAAACACCTCTGCTATAATTTCGAGCTAACAAATAATTGTTTAGGTATTTTCCTTGTAAATGTCGGCGAAACGAGCCGCGCTCCTTTTTCCTTTCACCGCTGAGCGATCACGGAGCACACAGGCAGCAAAACTTTTTTTTAAATAAAGCCGATGTAACCATTAAGGTGCATTTATTAAGAAAACGTTAGATTGAGACACACCTTTGCTATAATTTCGAGTTAACAAACAATTGTTTAGGTATATTTCTTGTTAAATGACGGAGGATGAAGCTGCGCACCTCTTTTGTTTCTTTTTACAGACATGATAAGCCTCGCACAGCTGTAGGTGCGCGTACACACTGACTGACGATATGACGTCATTGTTTTAGCTAAGGTCCTACACGGAACATAAAATTAGAAAAGATAAATAAATTCACAGACCTTTTTTTAGATAGAACAAGAAAAATATAGTTGTGTAGTTTAAAAAAAAATTAATACGGTACCTCGTCAGATAACATTTATTACTTTTTAATACTTTTTAATGGCCTTAATTTGTGTTAATTCCATTTACTACCTTTTAATACCTTTTACAACCCCGCGGAGACCCTGTGTCAACACTTCACACTAACAAATTCACAGAACAATGTATTTAATCTCAATTAGACATTTTTACTTTTAGCGCGAAGCTCTGTGATCTTTCCATTGATCGTGTTTCCAATGCTGGAGGGCTGTGTCCCAGACCACCGCTCAAGAGTTGCACCTACGTATGAACACAAAAGGGACATGGAAAAAGAATATCAGTACAATTGTTAATTTGAAAGAAACCAAGAAAAATCAATATTAGAAGGTTATTTACATCAAGGTGTGGGGGTTAACATTTTATATTACTCAAAGTCAAAGTCAAAGTCAACTTTATTGTCAGAACTGCAATATGTACAGGACATACACAGGACCGAAATTGTGTTTCTCTCAGTCCCTCGGTGCAACAGTAACCATCTAAACACTAAACACTAAAACATTTAATAAACATAAGCATAAAATAGTAAAAAAAGTGTGATACTGTCCTGAGTTTTTTCATAATAGTATAAAAGTATGAAAATTTACACCAACACTGAAACACTAAACACTAAAACACCCAATGAACATAAGCATAAAATGAAATAATAAAAGTGTAATACTGTCCTGAGTTTTTGCATAGTAGTATGAAAAGTATAAAAACGTAAATCTATAAAATAAACTGAAGTTTCTAGCGTTGACATTTGCAAAGAGTGGCACAGCAGCATATAAGTTGATGTACACAGTATATGTATGAGGTAGTTGATGTTGGTATAGAGGCAAAGTGGCATATGAAGTAAGGCACATAAGGCACATTTGGCATCCTTAGATAAGGCTAGTCAGAGAATGCTGTATATGTATCTGCAGTAGTGTAGATAAAAGTAGTGTAAATGTAAACAGTAGTAATAAATGTAAAGCAGTAGTAATAAATGTAAACAGTATTAATAAATGTAAACAGTGAATGTAAACAGTAGTATGACTATAGGCAGTAATGTAATACAAACATTAGTGCAAATATGAGAAGTAGTGCAAACTGAATGAACACATGACCGAGAGTTTAGTGAATAACCCGTTTGATGACACAGAGTCCAGTGTTAAAAACTTTGTGTTGAGTGGTAATGTGTGAGAAAGTTTTTTGTGTTAAGGCAGTTCAAATGGGAGGGGAGGCAGAGCAGGCAGAGTGTTTAGCATTCTGACTGCCTGATGAACAGAGCTGTCTCTCAGTCTGCTGGTTCGAGCCTGGAGACTCCTCAGTCTCCTCCCTGATGGCAGCAGTCTAAAGCGGCTGTGTAGTGGGTGTGTGGGATCACCTGCCATGCGGTGGGCTTTCCGAGTGAGGCGTTTGCTGTGTAAGTCCTGCAGTGAGGGCAAGGAGGTGCCGACGATCTTCTCAGCTGCTTTCACGATGCGCTGGAGGCTCTTGCGGCAGGATGCAGTGCATGCACCAAACCACACAGTGATGCAGCTGGTCAGGACACTTTCTATGGCACCTCTGTAGAAGGTGCACATGATGGAGGTTGAAGCTCCAGCCCTTTTCAGCTTGCGGAGAAAGTAGAGGCGCTGGTGAGCCTTCTTCGCCAGTGCTGCAGTGTTCCTGCTCCAGGACAGGTCCTTTGAGACGTGCACTCCCAGGAACTTGGTGCTGTCCACTCTCTCCACTGCGGTGCTGTTGATGGTCAGAGGGGCATGTTGTGCATCCCTCTTCCTGAAGTCCACGACAATCTCCTTTGTCTTCTCCACGTTGAGAGTGAGATTGTTGTGTCCGCACCACAAGGCCAAGCGGCTCACCTCGTTCCTGTAGTCCGTCTCATCGTTGTTGCTGATGAGACCTACCACTGTTGTGTCGTCCGCAAACTTGATGAAGTGGTTGGAGCTGTACGATGGTGTGCAGTCGTGTGTTAGCAGGGTGAATAGAAGGGGGCTCAGCACACATCCTTGTGGGGCCCCTGTGTTCAATGTGATGGTGCTAGATGTGTTACTCCCGATCCGTACTGTCTGTGGTCTCCCGGTCAGGAAGTCTAGCAGCCAGTTACACATTGAGGTGTTCAGCCCCAGACTGTCCAGTTTATGGATGAGCTGTTGGGGGATGATGGTGTTGAATGCCGAGCTGAAGTCGATGAACAGCATTCTAACATAAGAGTCCTTCGTGTCCAGATGTGTGAGAGCTGTGTGGAGGGCAGAGGAGATGGCATCGTCGGTTGAGCGATTAGGTCGGTATGCAAATTGGAAGGGATCCAGGGAGGCAGGGAGGACAGATGTGATGCTTTTCATGACTAGCCGTTCAAAGCACTTCATCAGGATGGGGGTGAGTGCTACTGGGCGATAGTCATTGAGGCATGCGGGCGTTGCCTTCTTTGGGACAGGGATGATGGTGGTGGCTTTGAAACAGGTGGGGACGATGGCCTGGCTCAGTGAGATGTTAAAGATGTCCGTGAAGACCGCTGCGAGTTCCCCTGCACAGTCCTTCAGCACACGACCAGGTATGTTGTCAGGACCAGAGGCCTTCCGGGCGTTAATCTTGATGAATGATCGCCTTACGCTGTCTGAGGACAGCGCCAGCACCTGGCCATCAGGAGAGGGGGGGAATTTATGTGCAGGTGTGCTGTTACTTGCCTCAAACCGAGCGAAGAACTCATTCAGTTCATTCAGCGTAGAGGTTGAGCTGTCACAGGTCTGGGGGGGGGTTTGTAGTCTGTGATGGTCTGTATTCCCTGCCACAGACTGCGTGTATCCTTGCTGTCCTTGAAACGGTGAGCTATTTTCTTGGAATACTGCTTCTTGGCCTCACTGATGCCCTGGGTCAGGTTCTTTTTGGCTGCCTTCAGGCCCTCCTGATCTCCGGCTTTGAAGGCAGCATTCCTGGCTTTCAGGAGTCTGTGAACCTCAGCTGTCAGCCATGGCTTCTGATTAGCCCGAACAGTGATGGTTTTGAGGTTGGTAACATCATCAATGCACTTGGCGATGTATGAACATACAGTGTCTGAGTACTCCTGGAGACATGTGTTGTTGTTTGTGGTAGCAGCTTCTTTGAACATACCCCAATCTGTGGTGTCAAAACTAGGGATGGGACAGATCCGATCCAGTATCGGTATCAGTGTCCGATATCAGCATTATTGAAGTATCGGATATCGGATCCAACCTGCCGATATTTTTCCGATACCAGCTTCAAAGAGCACTTGTGTTCAATCACATTCTGTGGCTGCCCTTTTTAACATGGTATAAGTTAAACCTAATGAAGATACTCTTAAGCCTTACAATAGGGAACCCACTGACTTTAACAGCACACAGAACAGGCAAGTATACCACACACATGTCCTCCTTACTCATGGTGCAGCTGAAAAAAAAAACAAAAAAAGTGCTAAGCATGATGGGAAAGACAACACAGCCACTCCCCTTAACCATTGAGAGTGGGTTTTGTTGTCTTACCCATTATAACCAATAGTTATAACCAATAGTTTGTCCAACTAAAGCTGAAACAACAACAACAACAACAAAAAAAACGCTAAGCATTATGGGAAAGACAACAAAATCCACTCTCTTAGTGGTTAAGGGGAGTGGCTGTGTTGTCTTTCCCATCATGCTTAGGACATTTTTAGTTTTTTTCAGCTGCACCATGAGTAAGGAGGACATGTGTATGGTATACTTGCCTCCTGTCCTGTGTGCTGTTAATGTCAGTGGGTTCCCTATTGTAAGACTTATGAGCGTCTTCATTAGGTTTATCTCACACAATGTTAAAATGAATAGTTTGGGTACGAAAGTTTCATTATACAGAGTCACATACCTGAACAGTATCGGATCGGAAAAGTATCGGTATCGGTCGATACTCAGTTATGAAGTATCGGTATTGGATCGGAAGTGAGAAATGTGGATCGGTGCATCCCTAGTCAAAACAGTCCTGGAGTGCCTCTGAAGACCCCTCTGGCCACACTCCTATCTGCTTGCGGACTGGTTTTATGACTTTCACCAGCGGCCTGTATGCTGGCTTTAGCATAACACAGATATGGTCAGAAGCACCAATGTGGGGGAGGGGGAGGGCTCTGTAGGCGTTTTTCATGGTGGTGTAAACTTGGTCCAGTGTGTTGTTTCCTCTTGTTGCAAAGTTTATGTTTCTGTATGTTTTTGGAAATACACTCTTTAAATCTGCATGGTTGAAATCACCAGCCGTGATGAGAAAAGCATCAGGATGGGCTGTTTGTTGCTCACTGATGTGCAGATATAGTTCATTCAAAGCCTCACTTCTAACTTTGCTGTTGGAGCTTGGAGGGATATATACAGCAACAATCAAAACAGCTGTAAACTCCCTCGGTAAATAAAACGGTCTGCATTTAATAGTCATGAACTCCACTAAATGTGAGCAGTGTTTGTAGACCACAGCAGCATCCAGGCACCATGCTTTGTTGATGTAAACACAGAGCCCCCCTCCCCTTGTCTTACCTCCCTCGGGGGTTCGGTCCGCTCTGTAGCATGTTAGCTCCCCTAGCTGGACAGCATGGTCCGGAACGTTGTTGTTGAGCCACGTTTCCGTGAATACAAACACACAGCAGTCTCTCACAGTCTTTTGTGTCGTTCGTAGCAGGCGTATATAATCCAGTTTGTTGTCCAGGGAGCGCACGTTAGCCAAAACCATGGATGGGATCGCCGGTTTGTGTGGGCTAGCTGCTAGCCTAGCTCTGACACCTCCGCGTTTACCCCGCTTCTGTTTTCTGTCACGCCGCTTGTGGCGTTTCCACGGCGGGCGCGATGAAGGGAGGCTCAGGGCTGGCTTCCGCTTTCTGTCCAGCCGCTTGTGGCGCTTCCACGGCGGCCGCGAAGAAGGGAGGCTCAGGGCTGGCTTCCGCTTACTGTCCAGCCGCTTGTGGCGCTCCCACGGCGGGCGGATGAATTGAGGCTCGGGGCTGGCTTCCAGAGCAGGCCGCAGTCACGAAACTCGTTCAGCTTCTGTTCGAGCTCATGTAGCTTCTCCTGGAGGTCACTGTTTATTCCCAAATGAGCGGTTTTTCCGACATCAAGCAGGAACTCACGGCTATACTTGCGTTCTTGAACACGTAAACATGACGAAGACGTGCCGGCACATTGCGGCATACAGGACAAAGAAGACGAAAACACCGTGTTGTCGGGAGAGAGAGAAGCCGCAGCCTTTGCACGCGCCGCCAATATGCCTCAATATGTCTACTAAGAAATACCCTGATGCATGCTCAATAATCCAGGTAGAAAAATCTAAAAAAGCTAAGTCTGGTCCTCTGGACATTAAAAAATAAAAAATAAAATGTAAAAACGTTTCATCTTTCGTCCTCTCACAGTGGATCAGCCAACTGGTTGATCCACTGTGAGAGGGTGCTATTTATAAGACTGAGCTGAATACAGCAGCTCAGACTGAGGAAGTCTTTCGGACGAAAGACGAAACGTTTCTACTATTTTTTTTGTGCTTTGTTTTGTTTTATTTTTTGAATGTCCAGAGGACCAGACTTAGCTCTTTTTTTTTTAGATCTGCTAAGAAATCCATTTCATAAAGTCAAGGCCCAGGTATAGCTCGGCGTTCGGCCGTACGACGCTCGACGCAGTTTGAGTGCGAGGCACAAGCGTAGCCCCGCAGGGCACGAATGCGCAAAGCTCGAATTTTACGACAGCGTACGCGTGGCGCGTTGTCGCACAATAAACTCTCCGGCGCCGGACTGTTTTGTATGTGACACAAATGTATTAAATTCCTCTTCTTCGTCCCTGATCTGGACTTTTCTTTTGTTTTTTTGCCAAAAGTCAAGTAATCGCTTCCTCCTCCGCTGACTCCATGACTGAAATGATGAGGAAATGAATGAATTTGTCACGAGCTAATTAAACTCGGGTCCTACGTAGCTGCGCGAGGTTCTGCAGATTTCCTGTTTTTTTTTTTATAACCTTTTAATAAGATATAAACACAAAACACTGCTGCGCTGAAGCAGCCGGCTCGCCTTTTTTTCTCTCCCCCCGACCTGTCAATCAATTCAGTAGGCGTGTCAGCAAATGATCAATCAGCGAACGTTTCTGCGCTGTGGCTTCTCAAATTACGTCAAGAATTTGGAGCGAAAACGCGAGAATGAACGCGAGAAAGAACGCAGAGCTGTGCCAGTGAACGTGCGCGAAGGGAGCGGCGTTCGGCCGAAAGCAGAGCTATACCTGGGCCTTAATGAACCAGACACAGTACACCAAACTGTTAATGTGTACTGTAGTCACACTCTGACACAATAAAAGTCTGAAAACTTACTGTAGATAGCATCCAGTTTTTTTGTCCAGAGGTAGACGAGCATCTCCTCGGCCTCGTTTCCCCCCTCGAAGATTGCTGACCAGCAGAGTCTCCGCAGGAAAGACTGCTGGGAGCAGATGCCTCACAAAAACTGTAGCCGAGTTTGCATTGGTAGCATAGGCCCAAGCCAGTTTCTCGACCGTCACTCCAGTCCCAGGATGGATCTCCACCTGTTTAATGGAGACATGCAAAAGGTGCATTTAGGATACTGTATAGTGATGAATGTTTTTATTCATTCTTTATTAACCAATCACCTTAGATGACAGGGTATCCCTTGTTGATGGAATGACCGACTCGCATGGGGAGCTTGAGGGTGTAGGTCTGGAGAGGGACGGCAGTGAATCTGCAGATGATGGACCAGGCCTGGACTGCAGAGAACTTTGAGGTGGCAGTTGTGGTGTGTTCAGTTCTGAACTGTACCTCTTAGGATGTTCAGCTAGATTAATTACAGTCTTCATAGACTTTAGGAGTTCAGGCAGATCTGTACCAATTAGATAAAAAAATATTGTTCTTTATTACAAAGTTCAGTTTTGTAAAAACAGATTAAATTATTTGAATTTTATTGACTGTGTAATTGTTAAATGAGTGAAGTGATACCTTGAAAAACCAACTCCCTCAGTTTAGCATTCTCGTCTTTCAGTTCCTGGATCTGCCGCTTTAATTCAATCACTGTCTGACTTTCCTCATGTTGAAGGTCTGAAGGCGGAGTATCACTGTACATGGCGAGGAATTCCTCTGCAGGGTCCTTCCCAGTGAGAGCTTTTGGCTTCTGTGTACGCAATGATAAAGAGAGAACTGTCAGTATATTTGTATGATACCGAACTCTAAATAGATAAAAGAAAATTGATGTCACCTTGGCTTGAGTCAGAATCTGAGTCTCATCTGTATCCGAGCAGTCAGAATTGTGTTGGTATTTTAGAGGGCGGACAGATACCCTCTTGGTCAGCTCTAAAGGACTGGATGGGTGGAGCAATAAAAAATAAAAATAAAAAACAAACTCAAAAAGTGACCTCGTAAGTACTCACTAGCTTTGTTCAGTAGTTCTGTGGAGGCGTTGGATAGTTTGGCAGCTGGACACCTACACAGGTGATTTAAAGAAAAATAAGCATGCCCATTTTTAATAAAAGGGCTTACTAAAAAGGTCATTACTTTTGAAAGCGGAATGAAAAAATCTACAGAAAACCATTACCTCTGACGCGCTCTTCTTCATCAGAAGATGTTAATCCTGCAAAAAATGTTCACAAACATTGATGTGAAAAAAGTTTTAGGCCCAATTTTTGTCAGCAGATTACATATGTATAAATCACTTGAGAATGACAAACATACCGCTTAAAAAAAAAACTCCGGAGCTACTTTTTAAGTGCGACTCCTTTTGGATTTAGTCACCATGTCCTGGTCTTCCTCATCCTCCTCTGCCTGACTAGTCGGGTTGTAATTCTCACACTCACAACGTTTGGCTTAAGTGAGGAGAGAGAAAAAAAAATCACATTTCAACAATATTTGGATTAAGATACACATTTTATTTTAAATGTATCAAAACTTACCAGAAGTACTTTTTATCTTTATTAATTGGATGTCATCCAATCACCCCCAGGGTTAATTTTATCCCTCATTGCCTGTTTGGTTTTGGTGGCACTCATCTTATTCGGCCAATTACCACACTTCACTAGTATTGGCCAGAATTGGACACCACTACTTTTGAAAAGTGGGACACCATCAATGTTTACAGTAATCTGCACATCATTGCTGACATAAATAACGACAGATCCCCTTCTCTAGGTCATAGTACATGTACTGCACGCCACATTTAGGCTCCGTGG
>JBBPBX010045752.1:12266-26881 GCA_038048925.1 Garcialebias charrua | reverse complement strand
TGGGATCGTCTTACTCTGCGTGGCTGCTGCATGGGTGCTTGAGTCATCACAGTTCTCTGAAAAAAACATTTGAAAGGATACAGTATTGTTAAATTCATTGCAATTTGTTTGGTTTGCATTGAAAAAATATAATTTCTCATAAATCTTACCAGCTGTGCTCAGTTTTGATTAGCTGACACATAGCTTAAACATATACTGTATGCACGTCCTAACAAATATATCATACAAGCTTATAGAATGTTTCTAAACACGGATCTTTGGAAAACAAATAAAATATTTTACCACTGTTTAGTGCTCATTTATAGTCAATTCAAAAAACAACGTGTGTTCAGTTCTAGGTTGCATATTAAAATTAAGCCAAAACGTCAAAAAAACGAGGGTAGATGAAATCAATATTTTAAAATAAAATATATTATGAAACGTTACTTTTGTAATGTGCTAAGTAATAAGATGTGGTGAATTAAAGTCACTGCAGCTGGACTACAACTCCGTTGTGATCCAAACAAAGACAAAAACACAACCGTACACCTCATGCCATGCAGCTAAACACAGGTTTTTCATGTGTTCAGTGTTCAGAAGCATACGCTTAAGCTGTGTGTGATTAAATACACGCAACAACATTTTAGAACTGTTATTTTAGTACAAGTTTAGGCTGTTACTTACTGAAGACGCGACTATATCCGCCATTTTGAAATCTAAACTTGGGGAGGGGTGAAAGTTCACCACTAGAGGGGGCGTGAACACAGGACAACCCCCAACCTCCTCCCTTGCTTGACTCTCTACACGCCCATTTTGAGAGAAATTTTCAAACCGCTTCGGGGGAGGAGTTACCGATCCACAGGGTGTGGAGTCGCTCTTTAAGCTGTGTTATTCTGTAAGAGTTAAACTGTGTTCACTGCTGTGTTAAAGTTGAAGTCTTGGGTCACAGAGACCCGGCCGCTTTGTTTAGAAAGGCAGAAGACAGTTAATCTGTTGTTTTATGAGAACGACTCCAGCTTCTCTGTCTTTTTCCTAAACAATTTCCCTCTGCTCGGGCTGTAACCTTGGGTCGTGATAACGGCAAGTGAACTGCTCGACTGGTCCACGGACCAATGAAAAAGAGACAAGCCTCACTCCTCTCTTTGATCCTTCTTTAAGTTCTAAGCTGTTGCTGGAACTCAGAGTTTCTGGGAACTTCAAAGAGATGTGAACCTTTCCCAAAGGGCTGAATGAATGCCTGTCACCCGCCAAGGACAGTCATTCAGCTAAGGACTAAATAACATGCTGTTATGAGTCCACTTCGAACGAGCGCAAGCTCAAAACTTTGTTTATTCCTTCCTGGAATAAGTTTATCTTGAAGTCAGAGGCCAGGAGCTGACGCATTTTCTGATGACCAACGCGGAACCCAGGAGACGTTGAAAACGTAAACTAGAACCAGTTTTGGACGTGCTGGGACTGAAGGACTCTGTGCATCTGAAGGCTGGTGTCATTTCTTTATCAGACTCGTCGTCGAAAGGTAAAGAGCTGTTTACAAACGTACCTGGATTTTAGCAGAAGTCGGATGGAAGTGTCACTTTTGGTATCATGCTCAAGACAATTTCCTTAAACCATCTCTCCATCTTCCTCCTATCCTTTCCCTCAATTCTAAGCTGGAAACTATTTTAAGCTAAAGAGCCCACAGACTAAATATGTTTAACATCCAGTATTGAAGTCTGTTGTGTTAAATTTAACTGTGCTGACGTATTAAATTGAAAGAAAGTGAAATCATGCCAATCAAGTGTAATGGTGTTAATTTAGTTGATTCATTTTAAATAAATGATAGTGTCTCTTTGACATATCAAGCTAAGTTAACGTGTCCATTGTCACTCTATGGCTTCTGTTTTATTTATCCATCATAAAGATCACAGAAATATTGGGTAAACTGAAAAAGAAAAGAATCCGTGAAATTACTATTCAATCTGAATAAGTAGATTAATTAAGGATAAAGAGGTCAGCTTAATACTGACCCCTGTTAAAATCCTTTAGTTACATCTGGGTGGCACTATATGTGTTTAAAGACACAATATATGGTCTCCCTCATGTTTCCTTCACTCGGATCAGAACATCTTCCTCACATTTCAACCATTTCTGACCCTAGAGATTTAAAACGATCAAGGCGACAGAAAGACAGACGTTTTATTTCTAAATGAAGCCGGAGCATCTTTTGAAGCTGATCTGATGGAGAGAGGCGACATACAGAAGTATTGTTGAGTTCAGAGCAGCAGCAGATCATGTTTGTCAGATACAGGTAGTCCCCGAGTTACGACGGAGTTCCGTTCCTGCGTCGCGTTGTAACTCGAAAATCGACGCAAGTCAGAAAATACGTCCAAACGGCACCTTATACGTACAGTACTGCATTTTACCAAGCACTTAGCCTATCCTAACACATTACCCTACATAATTGTCAAAAAACACATACATTTGGACCCACAATGAATGGGAAAAAAAGAGTTAATTTCTTACTGGTGGCTGGTGAATTCTTCCTCCGTCTGTTAGCATGTTAGCTCGTGCCCCTCCGAGCTCTGCAGCTTCACGTGGTCCACAGCGTTTAGCAAGGTCTGTTAGCATGTTAGCTCATTGCTCAGCTGTAGCCTCTCTGCCTCGTAAACCTCCGCTCCAAACAATAAGGTCTCCTGCACTTTTCCAAGCGCGGTCCAGCGGTCCAAAGTTTTACAGTAAGGTCTGAAAGCATATTAGCCTCTCCTAACCTCCTCTGCTCCGGTCTGCCTGTCCAAACAATGAGGTCTCCTGTAAGTTTCCACTGAGCGCGTCAAGCTACTCTCCCCCTCCCTCCTGTAAATTTTCGCTGAGTTTTGGTACTGTATTTTTTGGTGTAAAGGCGCATAAACCGCGTAACTCGAACAATGCTTTTCAATGGGAGGGCGTTCGTAACCGCGAAATGTCGTAAGTCGAGGCCGTCGTAACCCGAGGACTACCTGTACAAACAGAAAGAACAGGAGAATAAAGAAAAGGCAGGGAGGGATTTTTAAGATCTGGTGTTTTCCAGTAAGTTGTTCGACTTTGCAGTCCTTTCTTTAAAAGCAGAGGATGGTGGAGGAGGGAAGCACCGTCAGTAAAATAAGGACCTTTCAACAACACCAATAATTCACGAGGCACGTTGAAGAGCAGTTTGTCTGTAATGGTTCCAGTTCCACGAGGAAAACAAAAGCAGAGCTGAGGCTTTGTTCGTCTGCGTCTTGTTAAGGCATCAATTACTGTCAGAAACATTTCAGCAGAAGGTGAGAAGCAGCGTCTGGCTGCCGCTCGGCCTGCGTGCACGCTCGGACAGCTCCGTGCACAAAAATACAAGATGAGGGATGAAATCAAGCAAAGCAAACGAAATGAGAACCGCTGAGCTAATTGATTTGTTTCCATCTTCCCGAAGCTGCAGGAGAAAGATTCATGGGAGGGGAATGAACGAGGGAGACGAGAGGAAAGATGAGAAGGAGGAAGAGAAGAACTGATCTGAGGCTTGAACGTGCAGAAAAACAGCATCAAGGCCTCGTTTTGAAATGATAAAACTGTAGTGGGCATGACCGTGTCCACTCTGATACACCTGTGTATTTTTGAACTGTTCCAGAGATGACCTTTACTGACCTCTCAGTAAAGCAAGACATTTACTACAAATTATTCCATTAGTTGTAATCTGAGAACATAGTCACCAAAAGAGACTATTTCTATCTTTGATTTTATTCTAATGTAATCAAAAGAATAACTTTTGTCATTTTCATGATATATGTTATATGCTGTTATTCTTTTAATATGGAGTATTACTGTGTTACTTGACCAAATGAAAGTGTCTACTCAAAATATCTATGACAAAGTTGAATAAGGTGTCAAATTGACTTGCTCAGGAGTTGTTTTTGTTGAGTTCAGCTAAAATTCTCGTTAGCGTCGAGATGTCTCCTCTCTTTCAGACACTTTTCCAAAACATTCCTCTTTGTTATCTAAGCAGACTTGCTGTCAACCTTGAGTTTTCACTTCACGTTTTCACACTCCTCTTGGCCCACGGACCAATGAGGAAAGTGTGTTCTAATCTCAACATTTTGGAGTAAAAGTGTTTGCTTCCAAGAACGCTTCAGAGTCTGCGAGAGTTTCGAAGGAACCAGAAAGTTCCTGTGAGTTCCGGTAGTTCCTGTGAGGAAGGAAAGATTTGAACTTTCTCTTCAGAGTTGGAATGGACAGAGACCTGAAAGCTCTCTGCCTTGGAAGCTGATGTAAGCTGCAGTCATACGCCAAAGACTGGCTTTTCTGTTTACACTGAGAGACCTCCAGTTTTCTTTGTGTGTATTTAACAATTACAGACCTATATCTCTGTTGCCACAGTTTTCAAAAATTCTGGAAAAATTGTTTGTGACTAGATTAGACCTATTTCTTGAGAAACATAATATTTTAAAGGAGACCAAATATTGGTTTCATAAATTTTTATGGTATGTCTGTGGGCTATCCAGACCATGTTCATTCAATTTAATACACAAAATAATTCTTAGATAATAAAATATCCCCTTTTTAGTTCTGCCTTTTCTCATTTCCGTTCTGAACAGGCTGTTTATGATGAGCTCTGAAGGCCACGCCCTTCAAAAATCTGTTTACATTAACTCCGCCCTCCAAAGGGTTTATTTTTGCGTTTCTTGCACTTTAGAAATGGCTAGTGCTAGCTTAAGATAACTTACCGAAAGCCGTATGCGCGCGCCGCCATTTGCTGCACCTGTTAGCATTAGCCCACCTGAATCCGAGGCTAATGTTAGCTCGTTCCTCCTCTGCCTTAGCTCCGCTTAGCTCCGCTCGTTGCATGCAGCGCTTTGGGAGCGATCGCAGACACATACACAAAGTTCACCGAGTGTTTCCAGATAATTTATCCGTATGAGGCAACCTCTGATCGGAGCACGGTCCTCAAAAGCTAGCAGCTCCCGGCGGCAGATGGTCCCTTCGCCGGCATGTCCAATCCCCGCCCGCTTTGCTCCGCTCGTTGCATGGTCAGGCAGCGGTGATCTGCTCGTTTTACGTCTGCCGGCTGCTCGTTGGGAGCGATCGCTAATACGCTAAAAATTGAACTAAAACGTAAAAATAACAATTATACTTTATTTATAAAGCCATTTAAAACAACCACAGCTGCAACAAAGTGCTGTACACATGAAATTAAGAACATTTAAACAAAAGATGAGATGAAATCAGGAAAAACAACCGTCACGTCTTTTATACTGAAGTGGGTTGAGCCTAACCAGGGGTTGCTAGGTGAGGGGCTGGACTCAGGTTTGGGGTGGGTTGTGGCTGCGGCTTGTGACGTCACAAACCGCAGGATTTGAAAACGAGACATTTATATCCCTGAAAAAAATCTACTTAGAGTAAATATACCACTGGGTGCATTTCTTTGGCCCTAGGACTGTTTTTTTAAGAAGTAAATACCCAAAGTAGAGTAAAAAAAAAACATTAAAAGTTATTTTTGCATCTGTGGTCCCCTTTAAGTACAGTCAGTATGGTTCAGCTCAAAATACTCAACATCCATGGCTCTCATATGGAACAAGTTACTACAGCTGTAGATCAAAACAACATTGTATAAGTATATTTGTTGATTTAAAAAAAGCATTTGACACAATTGACCACACCATTCTACTTGATAAATTGGAAAAATATGGTATTAGGGGACTAGATTTGCAGTGCATATGTAGTTATTTAAAAAACAGAAAACAGTTTGTACAAATTGATGGTGTAAGATCTAGCCTCAGAAGTGTTTTATGTGGAGTACCACAAGGTTCTGTACTTGGACCAAAGTTGTTTATTTTATATAATAATGATTTAGTGGAGGTGTCCGGTATCCTTAAATGTGTTCTCTTTGCTGATGATACTACTTTCTTTTATTTGGGTAAAGACTTGGAACAGATGCTTGAGCTGAGGAAGATGGAGTTTGCCAAAATACAAACTTGGTTCAAATTAAATAAGTTATCATTGAACCTTGATAAAACTAATTATATGATATTTTGTAAAAAAGAAAAAAAAGAAAACTGTGGATGTTCCTTTCAAAAGTGATGATGTTGAGATACATAGAGTGAGTGAGGTGAAGTTTTTGGGTGTGATTATTGATGATAAAATATCATGGAAACAGCACCTTAATTCTGTAAAAACTAAAATTTCTAGATCCACAGCAGGGCTCTACAAAGTTAAGGATTTATTAAATGACAAAACCTTGTATTTGCTGTATAATACAATCATAGTCCTACATCTAATTTATTGTGTGGGGAAAAGCATGTAAAACCATTACTAAGCCTATTTTTATTCTACAGAAAAGAGCTATAAGGATTATTACAAGAAAGTATTACAGTCATCCTTCAAGTATACAAAGTAAATGTGTGATGAGTTATTTATTTTGTTATATTATTTATAGATGATCATTGTTTTGAATTGATTATTTGAATTGATTTGTTTTTTTTTAAGGGGCAGATATAAGATTTTTTTCCTTCTGCTACCTTTCATTTCAGATTTTTTCTTTCTTTTTTCTCTCTTTGTGATTTGTAATTTCTCTTTCTTGTTTTAAACCTTAAAAACTCACTACTACTCCATTGCTTTCAATGCCAGCTGATTTATATTGGATCGTTTTATTTATGATCTGCAATGTTTTTATGTTTTTCGTGTTGTACTTCATTGTCTGTGTTGCCTGTTGCGTGTTTGTTTGTCCAGCACTTTGGTGTGGACTTGTTCCTGTTGAAAGTGCTTTATAAATAAAATGGTATGGTATGGTATGGTAAACCTGAAATGAATAAATAAAAAATAAATAAAATAAAATTTGTAAGTGCACAGCCAGATGTGGTTTTTAAATATGAGAGACAGCTGTTCTCCAAAACTCTTTCTGTCCTCTTCAGGTGAGCCACCATCACAACAACAAGCCTATTTTCATCAGACATTAACAAAAAGGGATAAATGCTTGATAATCTCCCACACAAACTGAAGCAGGGATTGGTTTAATCTTCATAAATAAACTCATGTTCATCACATTTAGATGAAAAAAGGTTGCAGGTCATTTTTTTGTGTCAGTTCCACATGGATGTGATTACCAGCCTCAAATCTTCTGACTCTTCAAGAGCTCCTCTTTTAGCTAATTTCAGGTGTGATACTTTGACTTGGACTAAAATAGATGCTTTTATGTTTAAAATTATTATATTGTGAACACGAGTCCTGCTGCAGCAGATCTTTGTCCCTTCCTTTAACAAAAGCTCAAATCTGACTCTTGTTTGTTGGAGAGCCCCCTCTTCAAAGGCTCTGCCAGATTTGTCTCCTAAGTGGAAGGAAATGATACGAGTCGTCCGCTCCTCGTTTGTTTGAGTAATTTTCTTATAAACTTTAATATAAAGTCTGAACTAAAACACAACGTGTTTCATGCAGCTCAGAATTAGACTGGTTAGTTTGAGGTTTGACAAGTTTGTAGATGTTTAACGCTCAGAAAAGCTGAACAGTTAATTAAATCTAAAATTTTACTGGTTACCCTGGTGCAATGGCAATGTCACTAAAGATATATTCTATTCTATTCTATATATTGAAATTTTTCATTTTGAAGCTGATCTATGCAGTTTCCGGTTTCCGGTTTTATAGCTGTGGAGGCCACAGCTGCCTGTACTCTCTAAAAAAGCTAAGTCTGGTCCTCTGGACATTCAAAAAACAAAAGAAAACTTGTTGGAGCAAGCTGGACAGGCAGCAGCTGTGAAAAGGTAGCTGTTTTATGGACAACGGTTTTACAACGTAAACTAATGGAGAATCTGGAGGAGGCAGGGAGGAACGAGGACATGGCTTCACCAGCAGTCCAGAGTAGGAAATTAACTCTTTTTTCCACTTCATTATGGCTCTGAAATGTATGTTTTTTTATAAGTATGTAGTGTTAGGATAGGCTAAGTCCTTGGTAATATACAGCCGTTTGGATGTATGTTTCGAGTTACGTCGAAATTTTCTTTAAGGCCGATCTATACTTGAGCGTCCTCACGATACGCCCATACGCAACGTACGTACGCTGTGGCAAAAGCGTAGCCCCTCAGGGCACGTACGCGCAAAAGTTTTTTTTTACATACGCATACGCGATGCGCGGTGTCTGAACATAAACTTCCCCGGCGCCGGACTGTTTTGTATGTTACACAAATTAAATAAATTCCCCTTCTTTATCGCTGATCGGGCCTTTTCTTTTGTTTTTTTGCCTAAAGTCAAGTAACCGCTTCTTCCTCCGTTCACTCGATGATTGAAATGAATGAATTCAGGTCCTACCTGGGTGCGGCGATGTTTTAAATATCCCTGGTGGGCTGTGTGCTGCAGGAAAAGCACTCCCTGTTATTATTTTTATTTCTGAGAGAACTTTTTATAACATATATAGTAGAAACACCGCGTCAGCGGTCTTCAACGAGCTGCATGAGCTGAGTCAGCTGACTGAAAGCTGTCAATCATTTCAGTAGGCGTGTCAGCAAGTAACCAATCAGCGAGCTCAGTTGAGTCCCCTCCGTGTGCAGCTGCTCATATTACAACAAGGAGAACGCGAGCGTTTGACAGCTGATAGTTTCTGACATATGCTGAAGCATATCAGCAAAACACATGCGCACAAAATGCGCGCGTATGGTGGCGTAACAGAGGACGCTCAAGTATAGATCGGCCTTTACGACGCCACTTAGGAACGGAACTCCGTTGTAAGTCGAGGACTACCTGCTGTAATCCAAAGTTTGTTGTACATTTATTCAAATTTAAAGCATCATAGAAATGTTGAAACGTTCACTGTGCTTAAAAATCAAAACAAATTGACAGTTACATTGTACTAACAGGTGTACTTCGGTTTCTAAGCACAGTATACCCAGTACAAAAATGTAGACTACACCACTGACTCTATTAATACAAAGATACCATTTATTTTATCTTCATCCTTAGGATGAAGTCCGTCCCCTCACCTGTAATAAACCTGAGCTTAATGACGCTGCACCAAGCAGCTGATCAGCTGATCAGCTGAGACCAGCTGAAGGAGGAAACTGAGACAAAGATGTAAGAGTGCACTCAGACGAGGGGTCTGACAGGACGGAGCTAACAGCTCCACTCGGGGTCACCCGGTGGTTCTCTCTCTGTTTTACATGGCAGTTGGAGCGAGGCGGGGGCCGGAGAGGGACATTAAAGTTTCATGATCGCTCCTGGAGAGAATCACCGTGAACGAACAGATCACACACCAACTGTCTGCTGCTCATAAAGTGCCTCTGTAATTGGACATGACGCTTTAATGGCTTCATTTTGAGCCATTATGAGGTCAGCCGGCGAGGAGGGGGGGTCAGCTGGGGGTTCCTGCAGGTAGAGCTGAGATGATGTGACCTGCTGTGACACGGCGGCTGCAACGGCCCTCGTGCACAAATTCAATTTCTGGCCCACCGGCTGCAAAACTCTCCGAGGCTGTTGTTCCTGTCGCCTCGTGTTTTTGAAGTCTGCTTCCATCTCGTCCTCGACCGCTTTGCTGTTAGGAAAGATTTTAGTTTGTCACCAACACACCTGCACAAACTCTTTCTCTCACACACATACACACACACACACCTGCACAAACTCTTTCTCTCACACACACACACACACACGTCTGCACAAATTAAACACAGACACAGCTTCATGCTTTCTGAACACATCTTTTGTGTCAACTTGTTCTCAAACTGCTATATGATGCAAACACACACACACACACACAGGTTTGTTTTGCTATCTTTATGGGGCCATTGCGTTGACTTCCATTCATTTTTCATTCATTTCTACAGCCTAACCCTGACCTTTACCCTAAACCTAACCATTACTAATACATACCTTACCCTAAACTTAACACATCCTCAATTCACACCTTAGTCCTAAACCTAACCCCTGACCCACCAACGGGACTTCTTCTTATGGGGCTCGGGCTTTGGGCCCCATAAGGAGCAGTTGGTCCTCACAATGAAGTATAAATGGGAAAAAATGGGCCTTACAAAGTAGCATAAACAAGGACACACACACACACAGTTGGAGAGCAATCTTCTCCAGGCTTTTGCCTGCAGGTGGTAAAACAAACAATCAGCAGTTCTCACCAGGAGTCAGAGAAAGTAAAAAAATAATAAAAACCAGTAGAGTCGTCCTGCAGCAGCTGACTGGGTGACGGCGGCGCTGGAATAAATGTTTTCTGTTTCCAGCAGGAGTGACAGCCTGAAAACTTAATGATGATGACAACATGTCAGCTGTCAGCCTCATCTGGACTTTGGGAGGTTTTTCTTTCTCAAAGATTTGACGAGTGACAAACTGAACGCTCTCACTGGGAGAACTGGTCTGAACTTCTGTGTAAAACTTGGATTAATTGGCAACAGATTCTGTGGTGAGCCTTTTAATGATTCACAGGGCACGACACCCCCACACACACACCACCACCACCACCATCATGTCTCTTCTTTACAAACTCTAACAATGAACTCAGAAGCGCAAAAAAACAAATGAATATCAACCTTTCAGTTTGCAAACAGCAAATCTTATTTCTGATCCATAAACTAAACAAGAATAAGTGTAACTAGAAAGTTCCTGAAGAAACTTTGACGGGGACAGCCTATTTATTATTACATAATTATTAATAATGACCATTAATATTAACAATGTTAATTATCAATGTTTATAATTATTAATACAGGGAGTCCTCGACTTACGACGCCCTCGACTTATGGCAATCCGGACTTACGAACGTGCTCCGAACAGTACTGTTGTATAGTAAATACAGTAAATACTGTATAACAGTACTGTTGTACAGTATTTACTGTACAGGTATGTGTTTATAGATGAATGTGGGGTGTAATGTGTTAGCTCACTGTTTGTAAATAAATTTCTGTGCATGTTTATGGACCAGTATGTACGTTTGTTCAGTCTCACGTCGATAAACGAGTGTGCGGCGTAGCGTTAGCATGCAGTTTCCGTCTTACGGCAAAAATCCGGACTTATGTACGCCACGTGCAATGAGTTCCGACTTACGTCAAAATCATGTTACGAACGGTGCGTAGGAACAGAACTCGTTCGTAAGTCGAGGACTACCTGTATTTATTTATTACTAAATAATAATTAATATTAATAATAAATAGTAATATTAAAACAGATAATTATTAACATTAATAATTCATGTTAATTATTATATTAATAATTTATAATAATAGGGAATAATAGATGCCTTCCTTGCATCTTGAACCAATATGGCTCCATCCGTTACTCAGTTTCTGTGAAGAGTTTTGTCCTAATCATTTCCTATGGGAAATTTGGCATCTTTGTTAGCAAAATATTTTGCCATGGTAACTACGAATGCCAATAAAAGTAACTGTGCACCTCCCGGAGCCGGGCCGGTCGTTTTGATATAACGGTTTGTGGAGGTCCACGTTGCGGTTCGGGCTGCATTAAAGTTGAAAAAGATGCACTTTTCAGGAATAATAAGTGGGCAGTCAACAACTAGTTCCTGGAGTTGGTAAAATATTTCGTCTTTGTTTGCAAATTACGTCACCGTGGTAACTCGAAATGCCAATAAAAGTAATAGCACACATCACGGGGCTGCATGAGCCAGTCGTTTTCATATGACTTCAGCGAGGGTAGACATTGTGGTTCGGGCCGCATTAACGGAGATGGAAATGTAGACGCACTTCTGAGGTGTAGAATAATAGGTGCCAGTCCCCAATTAAACAGATAAAGAGTTTGATTAGACATCGGGGTTTAAACAGACTCATGCAGTGGGATGAGGTTTTAAGATAAATCTTTCCCCTCAGACTCAGCAGACTCTGTTATGTGACGTCTCATGAGTCTTTCAGATCTTTCAACCTCATTACACGAGGAGTCAGACCTGACCGAGTCCAGCTGACGTGGTTAAATGACGGTTTGTCAGTTTACTGGATCACATTTCTAATAGTGGCAACAGATCAGGACTGCAGGCGGGTCTCTCCAGAACTCGTCCTTTGGTCCTGCAGGCGATGCTGTCGGAGCAACAGTACGTCTGGATTGTGCTTTTTAAAATAAATAAAGACTAAATTCATACAAATGCATATTGCCCGCCAACTTTCGGGCCACAGTTTGACTCTAAATCATCATTTGCTGTTAAAAATGTACATCAGTCCAAACCAGACATTACTGTAAATATTTTGACACATTATTTTTAACAAGAGTTAAAATGTGCAGTGTAAATGTGTGTTATGTTGTTTTCTGCATGGAGACGTGCACACT
Organism: Garcialebias charrua; assembly: GCA_038048925.1. Lineage (NCBI taxonomy): Eukaryota > Metazoa > Chordata > Actinopteri > Cyprinodontiformes > Rivulidae > Garcialebias > Garcialebias charrua. The sequence continues at coordinate 14,662 of JBBPBX010045752.1, read as the reverse complement.
GCACACTGCTTTGGTCCAGAGTGTACAGGGAGATCATGATGTGGCAGCAGAGCAGAGGAACCACCCGTCAAAAACACAACCAGCACAATGGCTCAGTGGTTGACACTGTTGCCTCAAAGCAAGAAGGTCCTGGGTTCAATCCCCGGTTGGACCTGGGGTCTTTCTGTGTGAAGTTTGCATGTTCTTCTCGTGCATGCTTTCTCCATGCACCATGGACCTTTAAAACCCTTTAATTGGAATTCTAAGAAAAATGATTGGATGTTCACTTCAAACTGATCAACATTTAAAGCCACACCAAAGCCATCTTAACAACTCCATGAATTCTACAGATGTTGAGACAAATGTGGGTGTGGTAGTAGCTGAGAGTTATTCCCAACACGCTCCAAGCGCTACCTGACCATCTGAGCATGAAGATATTTCAAGGTTTGACTGAAGCCGCTCTCAGACCCAGGCGTGTTTGAACACGAGCTGCTGCTTATCAACAGCAGTAAAACTGAACAAAAGTATTTAAACAGTTTTAAATTACATTTATTCATTTCTTTATATGTCTGAAAGTATAACTTACAGAAACAGTTGTTATTTTAAGCAGCACAGTTTGTCTCTTCTATATTTGAACTTTTCCTTTGAACTCGGATGCAGCTTCATGTACAGGTAGTCCTCGGGTTACGACGGTCTCAAATTATGAAGTTTCGTGGTGACGACGCATCTCCCATTTACTATGAACAGCCCTTTTTCGAGTTAAGCAGCGGCCGCTGCGGCGGAAGAACACAGTATTGTACTGTACGCGGTGCTGCGGCGGAGGGATACAGAGGCGGAGGGATACAGAGGCGGAGGGATACAGAGGATTGTGTGGTTACATACTATAAACGCTTTGGACCGAGGCGGACGGCGGTTTTACGTCGTAAACGACGGAATACAGAATACGGCGGATCCCACTGAGCAAGGTGACGTCTATACGACGTCTTTTTCAGGTCATTTCTGGACGTCGAAATCAGGTCCCTGGAAGGTCGAAAACGTTACGCCAGATGACGTCTTTTCCCCGACGTCTAAAAGACGTCTTTTCCCCGACGTTTAAAAGACGTCTTTTTTCCGACGTCCAACAGACGTCTATATTCCTGACGTCTAAAAGGCGTCTACATTAGACGTCTATATTCCTGACGTCTAAAAGGCGTCTACATTAGACGTCTATCTGACGTCAATAACTTACTGTATTTAGCTTATTCTAATTAGGCTATTATATTTAACTTATTTTAGTCACTTTACATGCTGCTTGTCAAAATCATGCTATGCATATAAAAAGTATAATGAATCTACTTTAAAATTGCGTTGAGGCAAACAAATCTAGGGAAATACATTTGACCATCCGCATCCGCAGCTTTAAAATCCTACAAACAGTTGGATTAAGTTTTACAAATCACTCCATAAATTTTACCTTTATCCTGTTTATTTGACACAATTTAAAGGAACAGCATAACACATAAAATTGAGAATTCCACCTTTGGTAACTTAAAAAAAAGCTTTACATTACGGAACTTATCAACTGGTGGCAACACAAAATACACAAACAAATCTATAAAAGTACACAGCTCACTTGGGTCTGTACTTCACATAATTTTTTTTTTTAAATGCCTTCATTCTTTGGCCGTACTTCACATATTTTTTTTTTAATGCCTTCATTCTTTGGCCGTACTTAACATAAACAATAATAATTTTTTAACATGCCTTCATTTTTGGTCGGTACTTAACAATTTTTTTTTTAACATGCCTTCATTTTTCTTTTTGATATAGCAGGCAGTAACAAGAGAAATAAAAAAAGCTGTATAAAATTACAGTCCCCTCACCACAAAAATAATCTGTACAAAGTGTGCTGGTCATAATATTTTAAATAAGTTGTTTTATTTCAGGAATTCCATTCAAAAAGTGAAACATTCATTACACACAGACTGATATATTTCAAATGTTTATTTATTTTAATGTTGATTAAAACTGACAACCAATGACAACCCTAAATTCAGTATCTCAGAAAATTAGACTACTACTTGAGCTCAATAAAAATAAAGTATTTTTATAAATGTTGGCCAACTGAGATGTATGAACATGAAATGTACAATATGTACATCTTTCAATAGTTGGGGCTAAGGACCATGCTACCATGTTAATACTTTTCAGTTGGCCAACATCTATAAAAATCATTTTTTAATTGATCTCAAGTAATGTAATTTACTTATAATGAATTTGGAGTTTTCATTAGTTGTCAGTTATAATCATCAGCATTAAGATTATTTTTAAATATATCAGTCTGTGTGAATGAATATACAGTAATACTGTATAGAAGTTTTACTTTTTGAATGGAATTACTGAAATAAATAACTTTTTCACAATATTCTAATTTTATG
>JBBPBX010045751.1:0-21824 GCA_038048925.1 Garcialebias charrua | reverse complement strand
ATTTATAACGCACTTTTCATTACTGAAAATCTCAAAGTGCTACACATATATTGAATGCTACACACATTCATAAACCGGTGGCGGCAGACTACCATGCAAGGTGCTTTCCAGTCCTACCGGGTAGTGATGCATGAGAGTGAAAGGGGGTGGGCGTTACAGTGGTAACAAAAAATTTATTTAGCAATGAGTCACGTTATCGCTTGGATTTGAATCAGTACATTTTGCATCCAATAAAAACAAAGATGTTAACAAATAAACTGGACAATATTCTGACAGTTTAGTAATATTTCTACAGCTGTGGGCTTGACTGGTCTTGAAATAAAATCCCAAGTCCTGAATGTCCGAGACCAAGACAAGTCTGAGACCAACAAAAAGTGGTCTTGAGACTGGTCTCAAGTACTACAACACTAGTATAATGTACAGTAAATGTCTAAAATAAATGTCCAAATGAAATCAAATGAAATGACTGATATATATGTTGTTCATAAATACAGTAGTGAGTATTTGGCTGTTTATTTACTCCTCAGTAAGATAGACTGTGACTGGATGGGGATGTGTTTAGCTGTGGATCTGATGGGTGGTAGCACTTTAATCCTTGGAAAGACACAAGACCTGGCTGCGTTTACCACACACACATACACACAAACATGGACGCAGCTTGCCATCACCAAAATAAATACCTTGTGCCCACATCTAACCGCTTTTCACCAACAACCTCGACCACACCAATGAGCCCACCCTCAGTCTGAGCCCAAACCCAGCATCGCCACCACGTCTGATTTACTGTTTCAAGTCTCTGTGTGGCACTGCAGTGGCAGGGTGGCACGGCTGGTGATTTGTGGGTGTCTGTGCCGCCACACACGTGCCTTCAAGCTGTTAGGGGGACTTCAAAGCCCACGTTCACAATGTTTTGGTAAAAGGCTGAATTTTACACACTGTCTTCACTGCAGCCAAGTTACGATGTTGTGTTTTGATGCCAACATGATTAGGTGGTGCGACTGAGTGGATGCTGGTTTGGACTTAGCTTTTACTTTTTATTTATAAATGATGTTTGGATTGAACAAATGCCCTCTATGTACCTAAACCAAAAGGTATAAAAGAGATGTACTTTGACGTGAGTGGTGGATGACAGGTTTTATTTAGATTTTTATTTTTATTTTTTTGGTGATGGGACCACCCAAAACTTCTCTGACAAAGCTCGTTAACTTAAATTACAAAAAAAACAAGATGCAGCGCTTCAGTTTTATGTACAAATTAAACAGTTAGGCTGGAATTTACTGGAACGAGTGGAGTAAAGTTTTGTTTTGCCCTTGGTAAAATAAAAAAATCTTTTGCTTTAACTGGTGTGATGAGTTTTTTTTTCTTCTTCTCCTTTGTACTGTTTGGGAGTCGACACTCAACACGCCTTTATCTCATCATGCCAAGGAAATCTGCAGAAACGGAGTGTTTTTATAAATTGGACCGAGCACTGTCGCAACGTTTATGTGTTGGCTCAGACACCTTTTATTTTGTTGTTTTCAAAAAGAAAAAAGCAGATTTGATTGAGACAAAATCCAGGAACTAAGGTCAAAAGTCCAGGAACAAACCGACATGACCTCAGCAAACCAAAGCACTGAGGTGGACATTTGAAGCACACGCCAACAAGCACAGCATATTTACATGAAGCTCTTGATAGAAACATCAATTAACAGCTGCTGGTGATGGATTTGTACACACAAACACTGCCAGTCTAATCAGAGATGCTCTAAAACTCTTATTTATTCTGCCCTCTTTCCCTCAGATGGAGGATGTAGCACAAACAATCTATCATCATGGCTGCCCACGCAAACAAACTGGGTGACGGCGATGCAAGTCAGGCAAGGAGAACTTCCCAACATGTGCATGGAACATGAGATACGCAACGTTTTTGTACGTGTGCACATGCTCATACATGAGGCTCCTGGTTTGATCATTTGAAAAGATAGTGCTTTGAAATCTTAGTTGGTATTATCGTTATTTTTAATTGATTTTATTATTGATTTTTGTTGTTTTATCATTGATTTTACTTGATTTTATCACTTGTTTTTATTTATTTATTTTATTTTATTTACACTTGTTTTTATTTTTTATTTTTTTTATGCTCATACATGAGGCTCCTGGTTTGATCATTTGAAAAGATAGTGCTTTAAAATCTTAGATCTTAGTTGGTATTATCATTATTTTTAATTGATTTTATTATTGATTTTTGTTGTTTTATCATTGATTTTACTTGATTTTATCGCTTGTTTTTATTTATTTATTTTATTTTATTTACACTTGTTTTTATTTTTTTATTTTTTTGCTCATACATGAGACTCCTGGTTTGATCATTTGAAAAGATAGTGCTTTAAAATCTTAGATCTTAGTTGGTATTATCATTATTTTTAATTGATTTTATTATTGATTTTTGTTGTTTTATCATTGATTTTACTTGATTTTATCGCTTGTTTTTATTTATTTATTTTATTTTATTTACACTTGTTTTTTTTTTGTTTTTTTATGCTCATACATGAGGCTCCTGGTTTGATCATTTGAAAAGATAGTGCTTTAAAATCTTAGATCTTAGTTGGTATTATCGTTATTTTTAATTGATTTTATTATTGATTTTTGTTGTTTTATCATTGATTTTACTTGATTTTATCACTTGTTTTTATTTATTTATTTTATTTTATTTACACTTGTTTTTATTTTTATTTTTTTATGCTCATACATGAGGCTCCTGGTTTGATCATTTGAAAAGATGGTGCTTTAAAATCTTAGATCTTAGTTGGTATTATCATTATTTTTAATTGATTTTATTATTGATTTTTGTTGTTTTATCATTGATTTTACTTGATTTTATCGCTTGTTTTTATTTATTTATTTTATTTTATTTACACTTGTTTTTTTTTTTTTTTTTTATGCTCATACATGAGACTCCTGGTTTGATCATTTGAAAAGATAGTGCTTTAAAATCTTAGCTCTTAGTTGGTATAATCATTATTTTTAGTTGATTTTATTATTGATTTTTGTTGGTTTATCATTGATTTTACTTGATTTTATCCATCCATCCATCCATCCATTTTCTTCCGCTTATCCGGGGTCGGGTCGCGGGGGTAGCAGCCTAAGTAGGGAGGCCCAGACTTCCCTCTCCCCAGCCACTTGGAGCAGCTCCTCTGGGGGAATCCCAAGGCGTTCCCAGGCCAGCCGAGAAACATAGTCCCTCCAGCGTGTCCTGGGTCTTCCTCTGGGTCTCCTCCCGGTGGGACATGCCCGGAACACCTCACCAGGGAGGCGTCCAGGAGGCATCCTAACCAGATGCCCGAGCCACCTCAACTGGCTCCTCTCGATGTGGAGAAGCAGCGGCTCTACTCCGAGTCCCTCCCGGATGACTGAGCTTCTCACCCTATCTCTAAGGGAGAGTCCAGCCACCCTGCGGAGAAAACTCATTTCAGCCGCTTGTATCCGAGATCTTGTTCTTTCGGTCATAACCCAAAGCTCATGACCATAGATGAGGGTGGGAACGTAGATCGATCGGTAAATTGAGAGCTTTGCCTTTTGACTCAGCTCTCTCTTCACCACGACAGACCGGTACAGCGCCCGCTTCACTGCGGACGCTGCACCTATCCGCCTATCGATCTCACGCTCCAGTTTTCCCTCATTCGTGAACAAGATCCCGAGATACTTAAACTCCTCCACTTGGGGCAGGACCTCCTCCCCGACCCGGAGAGGGCATGCTACCCTTTTCCGGCTCAAGACCATGGCCTCGGATTTGGAGGAACTGATCCTCATCCCGGCCGCATCACACTCGGCTGCAAACCGCTCCAGTGAAAGCTGTAGATCACGAGCTGATGAAGCCAATAGGACCACATCATCTGCAAAAAACAGAGAAGCGATTCTAAGGCCACCAAAACGGATCCTCTCAACACCTTGGCTGCGCCTAGAAATTCTGTCCATAAAAGTTATGAACAGAATCGGTGACAAAGGGCAACCTTGGCGGAGTCCAACTCTCACCGGAAACGAGCCTGACTTACTGCCGGCAATGCGGACCAAGCTCTGACACCGGTCGTACAGGGACCTAACAGCCCTTATCAAAGGGCCTGGTACCCCATACTCCCGGAGTACCCCCCACAGAACCCCCCGAGGGACGCGGTCGAATGCCTTCTCCAAGTCCACAAAGCACATGTAAACTGGTTGGGCAAACTCCCACGCACCCTCCAGGACCCTGCTGAGGGTGTAGAGCTGGTCCAGTGTTCCACGACCAGGACGAAAACCACACTGCTCCTCCTGAATCCGAGGTTCGACTATCCGACGGACCCTCCTCTCCAGAACCCCTGAATAGACCTTACCAGGGAGGCTTAAGAGTGTGATCCCCCTATAGTTGGAACACACCCTACGGTCCCCCTTTTTGAATAGGGGAACCACCACCCCAGTCTGCCAATCCAAGGGAACTGCCCCCGATGTCCACGCGATATTGCAGAGTCGCGTAAGCCAACACAACCCCACAACATCCAGAGCCCTAAGGAACTCAGGACGAATCTCATCCACCCCCGGAGCCTTGCCACCGCGGAGCTTTTTAACCACCTCGGCGACCTCAGCACCAGAGATCGGAGAACCCGACCCAAAGTCCCCAGGCTCTGCTTCCTCAGTGGAAGACGTGCCAGTAGGATTGAGGAGGTCTTCGAAGTATTCCGCCCACCGACTCACAACATCCCGAGTTGAGGTCAACAGCACGCCATCCCCACCATAAATGGTGTTGGTCGCGTACCTCTTTCCCCCCCTGAGACGCCGGATGGTGGACCAGAATCGCCTCGAAGCCGTACGGAAGTCATTCTCCATGGCCTCTCCGAACTCCTCCCACGCCCGAGTTTTTGCCTCAGCAACCACTTGATTTTATCACTTGTTTTTATTTATTTATTTTACTTTATTTACACTTGGTTTTTTTTGTGTTTGTTTTATTCTCATACATGAGGCTCCTGGTTTGATCATTTGAAAAGATAGTGCTTTAAAATCTTAGATCTTAGTTGGTATTATCGTTATTTTTAATTGATTTTATTATTGATTTTTGTTGTTTTATCATTGATTTTACTTGATTTTATCACTTGTTTTTATTTATTTATTTTATTTTATTTACACTTGTTTTTTTTTATTTTTTTATGCTCATACATGAGACTCCTGGTTTGATCATTTGAAAAGATAGTGCTTTAAAATCTTAGATCTTAGTTGGTATTATCGTTATTTTTAATTGATTTTATTATTGATTTTTGTTGTTTTATCATTGATTTTACTTGATTTTATCACTTGTTTTTATTTATTTATTTTATTTTATTTACACTTGTTTTTATTTTTTTATTTTTTTATGCTCATACATGAGACTCCTGGTTTGATCATTTGAAAAGATAGTGCTTTAAAATCTTAGATCTTAGTTGGTATTATCATTATTTTTAATTGATTTTATTATTGATTTTTGTTTTTTTGTTATTGATTTTACTTGATTTTATCACTTGTTTTTATTTGATCTTAGATTTAAGTTGCACTTTGAAGCACTTTGAGATTTTTGTTAATGAAAAGTGCGTTATAAATTAAATTCATTATTATTATTATTATTATTAAAATGGCAGAAGGTGACATGATATATTTATGTGTCTAACGTAGATAAAAGTAGTTAAATAAATTAGGACCAGCACCTCCAAATCTGAGGCCATGGTCCTCAGTAGGAAAATGGTGGATTGTTCTCTTCAGGTGGAGGGTGAGGTTCTGTCTCATGTGGGGGAGTTCAAGTGTCTTGAGGTTTTGTTCACGAGTGAGGGGAGAATGGAGCGTGAGATTGACAGATGGATTGGTGCAGTGTCTGCAGTGTTGCAGACTCTGTGCCGGTCCGTTGTGGTGAAGAGGGAGCTGAGCTGTAAGGCAAAGCTCTCTGTTTACCGGTCGGTCTACATTCCTACCCTCACCTATGATCACGAGCTCTGGGTAGTGACTGAAAGAATGTGTTTGTGGATACAGATGGTTGAACTGAGTTTCCTCTGCAGGGTATGGACTCTCCCTTAGAGATAGGGTGAGAAGTTCAGTTATCAGGAGAGACTCGGAGTAGAACCACTGCACCTCCACATCGAGATGAGTCAATTGAGGTGGTTCGAGCATCTGTTTAGGGTGCTTCTGGGCGCCACCCTGGGGAGGTGCTTCGGCCCAAAGCACCTCCCCAGTATTAATATTAATTAATAGTCCCAAAGCCTTCGGGCATGTCCGACTGGAAGGAGGCCTAGAATATGCAGGAGGGTCTATGTCTAAATGGATAATACATGGATGGATGGATGGATGGAAGGATGGATGGATGGATGGATGGATGGATGGATGGATGGATGGATGGATGGATGGATGGAAATAGATAAATGTGTTTAATGTTTTGCATTAAGTGGGATGCTGACATTGTTCCTATTGTGCAAAACTGGAATGGCATTTTGTTATTTACTATATGTATGGTTTTTCTAACTATGGAAAAAAACATTACTGTGTAAGCAACTTAAAAGCTGTATTTGTTATACATCTACAAATTTTGGAGTCAACCAATTAAGATGGCTGACACAGTTAATAAATCTTAACAAGGATGGCTATAACTCTAGTCAGTTTCACAGATGTTGCGTTAAAATAGGATGTAGAGTTGAGAGTCTTTCATAACACATACCGGTTAGACTGTGCATATCTATAATTTTAAGATGTAACAAAGGAAACTTTAACTCTGTCATTTCTTTGGATACAGCAAGATTGTCTCAAATTTCTGGCATTAAAGACAAGGGGCAAAAAGCATTCCTTAAAGGAGGTTTTTATTTATTCCATGCCTGGCTGCATGTGCTGGTGCTGCAGTGGTCTTTGTGCAAAGACACATTTTCACTTCCCTATCATGGATCATGTTAAACTGTTATGCTTGAGGGACCAAAAAAAATGCTTCAACTTTTTGTGCTTAGCAAGACATTTTATTTATTTATTTTGTCACTAGTTCATCATGCAAAATCCAAAAGCTTGAATCTTTCAACAATGTAAAAATCTCATGCGAGTATAGACCAGCTGGTGTTCAGTCTCTTGTCTCCACTGCCCTCTCCTGTGCAGAGAGAGTGAGGTGAGAATACTGGTTGGCATCAACATTCAACACAATGATTAAAGGAAGTTCAGAAAGACTTTAATATGTTTGGTGTGGGAGGGGGGAGGGAGGGGAGGGGGAGAAAAGGGGAGACCATTTTTTATTTGGAGAAGTCATGTAAGTTTTGTAAAATGTATGTACTGTTAATTGCTGTATGTTCTCCTGATAAATAAAGAGAAAGATTTTAATATGAGAATTTTTGCCTGACGTTCACTGCTTTGTTCTAAACTTCATCTTCTGTGGGGCAAATGTTCATCCTATAGTTTGTTGGACATCAACTTATTCATGCAAATACATACATGTATAGTATATGCCAACCAATATATGCTGGACATTTATACAATCAGATTTTTTTTAAGTGTTTTGGGTAAAACCAGTTGACTCTATTAAAATTTTGAGCTACCACTTTCAACATCTACATGAATATTGACATCATCCATTATTATGACTTTATCATGATTTAGTAGTAAGTCAGTTAAGAATTCTGAGAATTCAGACAAAAACTGAGCATAGCAGCCTGGTGGACGATATCGAACAACTAGTGAGCGTGGTTGTTCCATGTAGGATGGGATTGACTTAGAGACACTGACTCCAAAGTATTATAACTATGAAGTGGTTTAGTAGTCCCGTCTGAAAATTTGAAGCTACACCTCCCCCTTGACCAGTTGTTCTAGGAACATGACAATTAAAAAAATTAACAGGAGTGGATTCATTTATACTAACAAAATCTTCATGTTTTAACCAGGTTTATGTCAGACAGAATAAATCAGTATGATGATCCGTTATCATGTCATTAACTAACAGGGATTTAGAAGAAAGAGAGCTGATGTTCAATAATCAACGTTAAACAGTTTTATTCTTTTGTTCTGGTAAAGTGGTTGTGTTTATTTTAATAAAATGTTTTTGGTTAATATTTTTAGGGATGATTTTTGGTTTATTGAATTTGAGCTGTGGCCGTGTTGGCACTATTTCAATGGGGTTTTGGGTGGGTAATGAAGAAGCAGCAGAGAGGTGTGGAAGACTACATCTCTGCTTCCTGGACTGATTTCTAGGCTGGACCATTAATTGTCAACAACCCAGATGTCCAATTGAATCAGGAAAGTTTTTAGAGAGAAGTGCTGCTCCTCTTAAAGCTGCACTATGTAACTTTGTAGTGCAGTCTGTAACTTTTCTAACAATATATTTTTAACATATTTCTTCACTCTGTCACTATCTACTGACAGACTGATGTTAGACAAAGTAATCTCTGAAAAAAACTATAGTCCCCTTGCTTCTCTATCAGCATTTATAAAAACACTAAAAACACAGAGTGACCCGCCGTTAACCAGCCAATAAAAACAGAGCTTGAATTTGAATTTCAGCAGGGCCAGGGGAGCAGAGCCATATATGGCTCTGAGGGGGAGGGATCAGAATGCTTTGCCTGTTGAAAATATTTCTAAGTTCTGCACTCTACAGAAAGTTACACATAGCACCTTTAAGGTGGGATGGATTCCATCTCTCCGCATCAGACTGGGTTTTCTCCAAAGTTCACTCCAGTTGTCTACAAATTCTATGTTGTTTTCAGAGCACCACCTGGACGTCCAGTGGTTGAAAGCCGACATATGGCTAAACATGTCATCGCTGGACAGGTTGGGGAGGGGGCCGGAAAAAACTACGGAGTCAGACATAGTTTTTGCGAAGTTGCACACTGAAGCAACATTAATTTCAGTGAGCTCTAATTTGCGTAGTCGAGTGTCATTTTCGCCGACGTGAATAATGATTTGACTGTATTTAGCCTTAGCTTTAATCAGTAGTTTCAGGTGGGATTCAATGTCGCCTGTTCTGGCCCCTGGAATGCATTTGACTTGGTCTGATTTGCAGGTGCCATGTTTCGGACTATGGAGCTGCCAACAACAAGAGTCTGCTCCTTGGCAGGTGTCTCACTAAGCATGGAAAACCGGTTTTAAAGTTGAACGGGTCAGTGGTTTACCAAGGGCTTACTTTGAGTATTGTTTTTCCTTTGGACCATCACCCAGTGGGGCTGAGGTTCAGGGTAGCTAAGTGGAGGAAACTGGTTTGAAACGTGGTTTTGAACAGGAGAAGAATCATTTGAAACGTGAACAGATCAGTGGTTAGCTGGGTGGTTAGTTTTAGTTTTAGTTTAGTTTCAGTTGTTGTGCCGAGTTGTTTCCTGAAACCAGATTAATGGAGAGGTAAGATGTTAAAAGAATCCAAATACTTCTTGACTTGGATAGATGGATGGATGGATGGATGGATGGATGGATGGATGGATGGATGGATGGAGGGATGGATGGATTGTCGGATGAATCTATGGAAAAACAATAAAAAGTCATGTTGCAATTGTTTGTCCCCAAATGTTCACTGGAGCTTTTTGCTTTAGTGCTAACATCACAGAAGTGAAAATGACCCAACTGCAAGACAGAACCTTGTTGACAACAATCTGGAAGGGCTTGTCCCTTTGGTTCAGAAAATAGTGTTTCCATTTTTTACTAAAAAAAATCTCTGAAATCCTTATTTGTCTTTATAATAGTCCATGTTTCCACTGCTTGACACCACACCTGAGTCTTTTCTTTCTAACATAGACTTAGATCCTTGGTTACTGTGGCACAAGTGCAGATGGTAGTAGTTTGTATATAATTATTGTAGCCGTTAATATATCCAGTTCAGTAAAAGTAAAATAATTACAATAATAATAATAATTATTATTATTATTATTATTATTATTATTATTATTATTATGCTATATGTTATACTATAATAATAATAATTATTAAAAACTAGCATTTTGCATGAGTAATTTAGAAATAATTTTAAAAAGAAACTGAAGCCAAAAGAGCATCTTCCATGTCTGATAGTTCAAAGTGAATGTAGAACTCCTCTCTGAAAAACACAGAACACAAACAACATCGTCTTTAGGACCCAAGTACCAAAATACATGGAGTGATTATTATTCATTCAACCTTTATTTAGTCAGGTAAATCTCATTGAGCCTCGAGGGCTCATTTACAAAAGCGACCTGCTACAAACTAAAGAATGATGAACAGCAATGGTAGAATTTCCTTAAACAACAAACAACAGAAAAAAGAAAGAAAAAAAACTGGAAGTTGCAGTAAATCTTGGTCCCAAGACAGCTTCCCCCACTGAGACGCTCCAAGCCGGAACAAAGAGAGATAAGAGTTTGGCTGCAAGGCAGCACCTCCATGCTGAGAGACTGTTTTGAAAACACAAACTGGTCTGTCTTCAGGGAGGCAGCTACGAATGGGAGCTCAGTGGATCTGGAACTTTATGCTTCCTCAGTCCTGGGTTACATCAGCACATGCTCTGAAAATGTATCCATAAAAAAATATGTTAAATGTTACCCCAACGAAAAACCCTGGTTAAATAAGGAAGTCCGCACCCTGCTAGCAGCCAGGGACACTGCATTCAAGTCCGGAGATACAGAGGAGCTGAGAAAGAGCAGGAAAGAACTGGTTGATGGCATTAAGAAGGCCAAGGCCACGTATGCACAGAGGATCGAGGGACAGTTCACCTCACAAGACCCACGGAGCATGTGGAAGGGCATCAAATGCATAACAGATTACAAAGGCAAGAGCAAACAATGCCCCAGGGACCCATCTCTGCCTGATGCCCTCAATAAGTTTTATGCACGTTTTGAAGATCCAAACAGACCAGCTAGCACCAGACTCACCTCATCACCAGATGAAGAGCATCTCAGAGTGACCGCAGCAGAAGTGAGAGGCAGTCTCAGAAGGATCAACCCTCATAAAGCAACCGGACCAGACAACATCCCAGGGAAAGTTCTGAAGGAATGTGCGGACCAGCTCTGTGAGGTGCTGGCTGACATCTTCACCACCTCACTTGCACTGGAGTCAGTTCCCACCTGCCTGAAGACCGCCACCATCATCCCAGTCCCAAAGAGCTCCACAGTGACTGGTCTGAATGACTATAGACCGGTGGCCCTCACCCCGATAGTCGCTAAATGTTTTGAGAAACTGGTCATGTCCCACATCAAGACAACCGTCAACATCAACGAGGACCCTCATCAATATGCATACCGCGAGAACCGATCAACAGAGGACGCCATCTCCTCTGTGGTCCACACTGCTCTCACCCACCTGGATCAGAAGGACTCATACGTGCGTATGCTCTTTGTGGACTTCACATCTGCCTTCAACACCATGATCCCCCAAACTCTGATAGACAAACTATCCACACTTGGACTAAGCCCCTCCATTTGTAACTGGGTACTAGACTTCTTAACAAACAGACCACAGTCCGTGAAGATCCACAACTTCTCCTCCTCCACCATAACCCTCAGCACTGGCTCTCCCCAAGGATGTGTGCTGAGCCCTCTTCTGTTCACTCTGCTCACATATGATTGTACAGCCACACATCCAGGCTGTCATATTGTTAAGTTTGCAGATGATACAGCGGTGGTGGGATGCATCACAAACAATGATGAGTCCAGCTACAGGCAGGAGGTGGAACACCTGGAGAGCTGGTGCAAAGAGAATAACTTCACATGAATGTGAAGAAGACAAAGGAGATGATTGTGGACTTCAGAAGGAACAAACAAACACACACCCCACTGAACATAGGTGGATCTGCGGTGGAAGTGGTCTCCAGCTACAAGTACTTGGGTGTACACTTGAATGATAACCTCAGCTGGAGCAACAACACCACCAGCCTGATCAAGAAAGGTCATCAGAGACTCTACTTCCTCAGACGGCTGAGACGAGCTGGTCTGAGCAGCCCAGTTCTCACCTCCTTCTACAGGTGTGCAGTGGAGAGCATCCTGTGCTCCAGCATCAACGTGTGGCATGGAGGCTGCACAGTTGAAGAGAGGAAAGCTCTACAGAGAGTGGTGAAGGCTGCACAGAAGTCTGTTGGAGTCAGTCTCCCCACCATCACAGACATTTACACCTCCAGATGCAGGAAAAGAGCCACCTGCATCATGAAAGACCTCACTCACCCAGCACACTCACTCTTTGCCCCACTCCCCTCAGGACGGAGGTTGAGGAGCATCAAATGTAGAACCACTAGACTGAGGAACAGCTTCTACCCTGAGGCTGTTAGACTCATGAATAAATAAATAATGAGAATAAACACTGCAAAATATCACATCATGCTGATGCTGATCTGTTTTCTTGTTGCTGTGTTCATCTGTGACCATCTGCTCATACAGACTCATGTTCGTGCTGCTGTTTATAATGATGTTTTTCCACTACATTAGGGCTTAGTGTATTACTAGTTGATGTTTTTCTTAGTTAATTCTAGATGTTATTACTGTTTTTCTCTTGCATTTGTTGTTGGATGTAACTGGGACCCCGTGTACATAATCTCGTTTTCATCACATGTACCACATGTGGTGCAAATGACAATAAAGACTCTCTGACTCTGACTCTAAATTGCAGTATGTCCTGACAGTTAAAACATGAGAACTAAGACAAGAAAGTTCATGCTCAATAGCAGGTATCAAATCTGATAATTCTCAATCAGGTCATCTGGACAGTTTCTTTTTAGTAGAAACGTTTCACCCTCACTCCAGAGGGCTTCATCAGTCTGAGTAGTTCCATGCTGTTCCCCCACCAAGAAAACAACTTAAAGGTGAAGTCTGCAGTTTCTGTAGAACATCAGCACTTAGAAAAATTTCAACAAGCAAAGCATTCTGATCCCTCCCCCTCAGAGCCATATATGGCTCTGCCCCCTTGTGGTCTGTTGAAATTCAAATTCAAGCTCTGTTTTTATTGGCTGATTCAAATTCAAGCTCGGTTTTTATTGGCTGGTTACAAACTTTGTTTTTATTGGCTGGAAAATGGCGGGTCACTTTTTCTTTTTAGAAATGCTTATTTACCACCTGGAGAAGCAAGGGGACAATATTTTTTTTTTTAGTTTTTTCAGAGATTACCTCTCTAACATCAATCTAGTGACAGAGTGAAGAAATATGTTAAAATATATTGTTAGAAAAGTTACATATAGCAGCTGTAATAATATAGATAAATACGTCAGTTTGCTGACTTATCTATAATTAAGATGATAGATTTGAGCAGGTTTAGACTGACACAAATTTACCATCAGTTTTACGGGTTCTCAACTTTTTCAGATTAAATCAATAAATCTGTGGCTCAGTGAATGTAATGTAACTTGACAGGAAACGTTATTATGTTGACCTACCAAAGGCAGAGTCATTTAATAACAAAATCATCAAATTACAATCACAACATATTTACATAGATTGATCGATCACAACTTATAACTAACTTTTCAGCAGATTAAAACATAAGACAACAGAACACAAGTTAATGGGTCTTATATTAACTTATTTCTGTGGCACAAACTTACAGTTTACATTTAGAAATAAACATAAGGAGTTAAGGAGGAAGATTAAAGAAAGGAAATGGTTGAATCTTATCTTGAGATGTTTAACCAGAGTGGCTCATCCTCTGGTCGGTTTCGGCTGGACATCCGTACCGTGATGAAACGACGTTTACCTTTGTGAAGATTTTCTTATCTCGACTCCAGTAAATTAGTCAAGCCAGACGCGCATGCCTTGCTACGTTTTATAGGCGACTACTTTCATCCTGCCACGGTCTCGTGAGGTCTGCTTCGGCCTCCCAGAGGGATGTTATCAGCTCCGGTTTGGTTTCAAGATAACTTCCAGAAAGAGTTCACAGCTTAGAGTTGTGACACTCATATGGCTCACAGCTGACGTGCTGTTTGAGCCTCGCTGAAGACGCGGGCCTTTAACTGATGGCCGGACGTACATCAGCTTGGAGAAAGACATCTATGCATCTTTCATTCTCCCAGAGAACTCACTGTCGTGGAGCTCGCGGTTCCCTTTGCACTTCCAGAATCAACAGGAAGTGTCCCTTTAAGAAGGGGGTGTGACTTAGTCACAGACTTCCTGCTGATTGGTTGTCTTAACACTAGAGAGGGTGTGACTTTGCAAGTCAGTGAGCTTGAGTGACAGATGATAGGGTAGACAGTACATAGAGAAACATGCGTCAGAAGATGCAGGTGCATGTGAACAAGCCATGTACTTTGTTTTGAGAACAGATTCATTGTTTTTAGAAAGGACGGGAGACAGAAAGCAAGTTATGTCTAGAACTTTTCCTTCGTTCCAAAAACAGTTCAAACAAATACGAACGGATTGTTCAGTCAACTTTAGACACTTAATCTGCATAGAGCAGACAGTTTAAAGCAAGGTCATTCTGAGATGTTCTCTTAACTTTGGCATATTTAAAATATACCAGCTTAGTAAATCATCATTAAATGACAAAAATATACTGTTGATCAATTTTGAATTAACACACAATAAAAAGAAAGTTCAATCTGATTAATTGGTGTCCATTAATTCAAAATAATTGTAAACAAATAGTGTCCACTTGTTTCCTTGAGAGCTTCAAGAAAGTGTAACACTTAGAGTTTCAAAGAGATGCAGAGAGGTGTACTTGAAGGTCAAGCATGAAGGCCTGTATCACTACAGTCCCCCTTTTTGGAAGTCATCGCCTGTCCTTGGAGATGAGTTCCAACACGAAAGGATACCACCGAATGTCTCTGACCTCTATGTAATCCAGCAAGTGGAAAAAAAGTCAAAAAGTTCAAAATTATACTCCCATAATGTTTTTGGAAATTCCATACTGTTCGTAGGTAATCCCATTGCGGTAAGCTTTCAATCCTTTGGAAAACATAGTCTGTTAACCCATGGAAAACTGAGTCTGTGATCCCTTGGAAACAAAGTCTTATAATCCACAACGGTAAATCCACAACGATGGGGGTTATTGATTTCATCAGCAAGAATGGTTTTTAATCAGCATGTAGAGGGGATCCCTCGATTGAAGCAGAGGAGGCGGCCCTTGGATGAAGGTTGAAGACCAACGTTGGATCAGCAGGTCCCCACATCGAAGGTTGCAGGCTGGATGGCTTCCAGTCGGTGCCACCCTGGTTCAATGTGTCATGCAATTATGTGGTTTTAGGTGGGCTTATGATTGGGATTCTACATTAGGCCCTACCTATTTTTTTTTTTTTTCTTCTTTCGGCTTTTTTCCCTGCGTTAGGGGTCGCCACAGCGAACTGGTCGCACGAAGATTTGGCAGTTTTTACGCCGGATGCCCTTCCTGACACAACCACAGACCACCGAGCAACCACAGCCCTCTGTGTGGAGCAGAGAGCTGATATCTAGGGTTCCCGGGGGAGCAGATGGTGTGGGTTAAGGGCCTTGCTCAAGGGCCCAGAGTGGGGCAGATGAGGGTGGAGACAAGTGTGACCGCTTCACTTATCCCACCCACATCTTTGATGTTGTCGGTACCGGGGCTTGAACCGGCGACCTTCCGATCACAAGCGCACCTTCTTAACCTCTGCGCCACCACTCCCTACCTACATGCACCTGGTGTGTAAGCTATCATGGATTAGATCAGCTACAATTACCAATTAAGGGGTGGATCAATGCTGTAAAAATCAGATATAGGGATCTATACCTATAGAAATGTGGAGGGCTTCTGTAACGAAGGCCTCTTCATTCAAACTATTCCTCCATTCATTATTTAGTTTAGGTTAAACTAAAAAAAAAAAATGAAATCTAGTTTGGTCTAAATGTCTGTTGTCTTTTAGACGAACGACGCAAGATTTGGTATTCCCTATAAATTTTGAAGTCTATGGCGAGACTCATCAAAATGAATAGATCTAGAATAGAAACGATCGAATCGGTCCTACCTAAATGATTGGGAGATCAGTGTAGATTATAGTACCTTAAGTAGTATTGATCTACAATGACTCTTCAAAGATTGAGATCTTTAACAAAATGAACAGCATGTTGGCATAGTTAAATCCATTTAAGTCTTCAACTAACATTAATCAAAACCTCTTTTGGCTGGGAGTGTTCAGAAAACAATAACAACTTCAATAACACAAAAGTAGCAATTAAGCAACTAAAAACAACGTTTCACTACGTCAAACTCACTCTGGTCGTCAGATTCCAACGTGTCACACACAAGAAAAACAGTTCTTAGCTTTATAACCGATGTCAATTAAATCCTGCAGATTTAAACGGTTGTTAAGGTTAGTTTTTTGTTGTGGGTTTTATGCTTAGCGTTTCTAAGTTCTAGTTGGAACGGTTTCTTTTCGCAACTAGTATAGTTTAAACTGTTTAGTTTATTTACTATCCTGTGCTTGGACGACCTTATTTTCCCATGAAGTCTGTGAGTTTGCGAGAACTTTGTCATTTGTGGGGTTATTGAAATCTTTGTNTGTCACCAAGGAGCTTTTTAACCACCTCAGTGACCTTAGCACCAGAGATTGGAGAGCCCGACCCAAAGTCTCCAGGCTCCGCTTCCTCAGTGGAAGACGAGTCAGTAGGATTGAGGAGGTCTTCGAATTATTCCGCCCACCGACTCACAACATACCAAGTTGAGGTCAACAGCACGCCACCCCTACTATAAATGGTGTTGGTCGCATACCTCCCCCCCACCCGAGATGTCGGATGGTGGACCAGAATCGCCTTGAAGCCGAACAGAAGTAATTCTCCATGGCCTCTCCGAACTCCTCCCACACCCGAGTTTTTGCCTCATCAACCTCCAAAGCTGCATGCCATTTGGACTACCGGTACCTATCAGCTGCCTCCGGGGTTCCACAGGCCAAAAAGGCCCAATACGACTCCTTCTTCAGCCTGACAGCATCCCTAACTGCCGGTGTCCACCACCAGGTTCGAGTGTTGCGGCCACGACAGGCACTAACAACCTTGCGGCCACAGCTCCGATAAGCTGCCTCGACAATAGAGGTGCGGAACATGGCCCACTCAGACTCGATGTCCACCGACTCCCTCGGAACGTGTTCAAAGCTCTCACGGAGGTGGGAGTTAAAGCTCCATCTTACGGGAAACTCTGCCAAACGTTCCCAGCAGACCCTCACAATATGTTTGGGTCTGCCAGCTTTGACCAGCAGAGGGCCGCAGATCAGATGAGACAACAACAAACTCAATCATCGAACAGCGACCTAGGTTGTCCTAGTGCCAAGAGCACATATGGATACCCTTATGCTTGAACATGGTGTTCGTTATGGACAATCCATGACAAGCACAGAAGTCCAATAACAAAACACCACTCGGGTTCAGATCAGGGGGGTCGTTCCTCCCAACCACAACCTTCCAGGTCTCACTGTCATTGCCCACGTGAACGTTGAAGTCCCCCAGTAGAACTAAGGAGTCCCCAGGAGGCGCACTCTCCAATACCCCCTCCAAGGACTCCAAAAAGGGTGGGTAATCTGAGCTGCCGTTTGGCGCATAGGCACAAACAACAGTCAGATCCCGTCCCCCCCACACACATAGGCGGATGGATGCTACCCTCTCGTTTACCAGGGTGAACCCCAACGTACAGGATCCAAGATGGGAGGCAACAAGTATGCCCACTCCTGCTCGGCGTCTCTCACTAGAGGCAACTCCAGATTGTCCAACCCCTCACAAGGAAACTGGTTCATGTGTTGAGGTGAGTCTGACTATTTCTAGCCGGAACCTCTCAACCTCACACACTGGCTCAGGCTCCTTCCCCAACAGAGAGGTGACATTCCATGTCCCAATAGCCAGCTTCTGTAGCTAAGGATCAGACTGTCAGGGTCCCCACCTTCGGACACCACTCATCCCACATTGCACCCAACCCCTTTGGCCCCTCCCACAGGTTGTGAGCCAATGGGAAGGGGGACCCACGTCTCCTCTTTGGGTTGTGCCCGGCCGGGATCCATGGGTAAAAGCCCGTCCACAAGGCTTTTGCCAGCGTGGCCCACCTCCGGGCCTGGCTCCAGGATGGGGCCCCGTTGACCCATGTCCAGGCGAGGGAACATTTTGTCCATTTATTGTACTCGTCATAAAGGGTATTTGGGCTGCAATTTGTCTGGTCCCTCCCATTTATCATTAAACAGAGTTGGAGGCCTCCGTGTTCAACTATCCCCCTCTTACAATGTTGTTATTGCTAGTATCACTCAGCCCTCTGTGAATAGCAAACAACCATCAGGGTGCTAACGATCCATCGTTAGGCTGATGGTCCTCCTTGATCATGTGACCAGCTGGTTTCAGCTTCCATCAGCATCAGTTGATTCACTGTGAGAGGGTGCTATTTATAAGACTGAACTGAATACAGCATTTCAGACTGAAGAAGTCTTTAGGACGAAGGACGAATCCTTTCTACTGTTTTGTTTTGTTCTTTTGAATGTCCAGAGGACCAGAAATAGCTTTTTTAGAGTAGGATTAGATTAACAATATTTATCCAGTGAGAGTTGGACTCCGCCAAGGTTGCCCTTTGTCACCGATTCTGTTCATAACTTTTATGGACAGAATTTCTAGGCGCAGCCAAGGTGTTGAGAGGATCCATTTTGGTGGCCTTAGAATCGCTTCTCTGTTTTTTGCAGATGATGTGGTCCTATTGGCTTCATCAGATCGTGATCTACAGCTTTCGCTGGAGCGGTTTGCAGCCGAGTGTGATGCGGCCGGGATGAGGATCAGTTCCTCCAAATCCGAGGCCATGGTCTTGAGCCGGAAAAGGGTAGCATGCCCTCTCCGGGTCGGGGATGAGGTCCTGCCCCAAGTGGAGGAGTTTAAGTATCTCGGGGTCTTGTTCACGAATGAGGGAAAACTGGAGCGTGAGATCGATAGGCGGATAGGTGCAGCATCCGCAGTGAAGCGGGCGCTGTACCGGTCTGTCGTGGTGAAGAGAGAGCTGAGTCGAAAGGCAAAGCTCTCAATTTACCGATCGATCTACGTTCCCACCCTCATCTATGGTCATGAGCTTTGGGTTGTGACCGAAAGAACGAGATCTCGGATACAAGCGGCTGAAATGAGTTTTCTCCGCAGGGTGTCTGGACTCTCCCTTAGAGATAGGGTGAGAAGCTCAGTCATCCGGGAGGGACTCGGAGTAGAGCCGCTGCTTCTCCACATCGAGAGGAGCCAGTTGAGGTGGCTCGGGCATCTGGTTAGGATGCCTCCTGGACGCCTCCCTGGTGAGGTGTTCCGGGCATGTCCCACCGGGAGGAGACCCAGAGGAAGACCCAGGACACGCTGGAGGGACTATGTTTCTCGGCTGGCCTGGGAACGCCTTGGGATTCCCCCAGAGGAGCTGCTCCATGTGGCTGGGGAGAGGGAAGTCTGGGCCTCCCTACTTAGGCTGCTACCCCCGCGACCCGACCCCGGATAAGCGGACGAAAATGGATGGATGGATGGATGGATCTAAGGAGACAGCAGATTGCTTTGAGTATACACTTCGTTGTAGACTCATCCTGAGTAAGAACATATGCAACAGTGGAAAGGAAATACTCCCTCATAAGGAAGAAACCTCCAGCAGAACCAGGCTCAGGACAAGCAGCCATCTGCTTCCACCAGATGGGTTTGAAAAGAACAGGAAGGAGAAAACAGACTTTATATCCCAGTTGTTCAACCTGTGCTGTACCTCTGATGATCTCATTCCTAATTGTATTTGTCACTCCTAAGTAGAACCTCAACATCTTCATTTTTGCTACTTATAGTTCTGTCTCCTGTCTTTTTGTTCACGTCTATCTCCAGACCATACAACATAGCTGGTCTCACCACCATCTTGTAAACGTTTCCTTTGACCTTTGCTGACACCTTTTTGTCACAAATGACTCATGAAACTTTTCTCCATCCGCTCCATCCTGCCAGGACTCTCTTTTTCACCTCTTTACCACATTCCCCATTTTCCTGAACAGTGGATCACAAGTACATAAAGTCCTACACCTTTGTGACCTCTAGTTGTTGTAGCCTCACTGTTCCTCCGGCCTCCCTATAATCCACACACATGTACTCTGTCTTACTACAGCTGACTTTCATTCCTCTTCTTTCAAGTGCATACTTCCACCATCTTGTGTGGTCTTGACTCTTTCAAACCTTGTTGAAAAGTCAGTTAGCTGTGGCAACCATCTTGATTTATATAAAATATACGTACAATCATTGATGCACATTTTTTTCCTGTAATAAAAGATAGCGAATATTATAATGAAGAGCAGTTTAATGACAGCAATATGCCAAATGGAAATCTCTCTATTATTCACTTCAATAGTAGAAGTATAAATGCAAATATATCCAAAATAACATACTTAAAACAATTAAACAGAACTTCTACGATAATAGCATTGTCAGAGACATGGCTCAATGATGAAAACACAAATAATATTCACATCGAAGGGTATGAATTATATCATATGAACAGAAATAATAAAAGAGGTGGTGGAGTCGCTCTATTTGTTAATAATGAAATAAAATGTAAATTAAATAGTGAAATGTCAATAATTGTTGATAATATTATGGAAATTTAGCCGTGGACGCCACCTTCGAGCTGAGCCGAGCGCCGTGAGCCGTGGACGCCACCTGGGGCTTCGAGCTGAGCCGTGCGCCATGGGCGAGCCAGGGGATTGCTGCAGGCTGCTGAAACCGTGAGTTCTGAACTAACTGCTGATCTGAAGCAGAGCAACGATCGAGTAGCTGTTGGACGGGAAGCAAGCTGATTACTGTTGGACATGAGCAGAGCAGCGAGCGAATTGCTGCGGATGGGAGCAGAGCAGCGAACGAGTTGCTGCGGACGTGAGCAGATCGGCGAGCGAGTTGCTGTGGAACAGTGATTTTCTGTATCCAGATCAGAAGAAGCAGGCGTGATGAGTCCTAGTAAAAAAAATAAATCGGAGCAGCAGAAACAGGAGTCGGCGAGTAAAAAATCGGTGGATAAAAATTTGGAGTTAATGGAGGAATTGAAAAATGCAGTAAACGTTCTCACTGCGGAAGTTGCAAGTTTGAGAGCTGATCAAAAAAACTTTAATCAACTGGTTGAGGAGATGAAACTAATGAAAGCTCAGGAGGTCATCAGAGAAGAACGATTAGCTCAATTGGAACAAAAGTGTGAGGACATGGAACAATACATAAGAGGCGAAAACATGGTCATTTCTGGACTCGAACTTAAACGCTGGTCATCGGCTGATGTAACCAAAGGCGTTAACACGAGTGAAGGAGGACGACCAGAACAACTGCAGTCTCTGGAGAATCAGGTAGTCACTTTTCAGGAATTCATGATATGGATCTCAAAGACCACGTGTGGTTCCTCCAGAAAAGCGTGCACTGCTGCTGTTTTAGGATGAGGCAGGTCTTCAAATGCTGGTCAAAGTAAGGAGATTAAAAAGACAGACAAGCAGAGTGGAGGAGGTGGCATCACCTTGTAGTTCTCCCAGTTTCTGAAGAAGTTAACTGATCCATCTCTTCTGCTTTGGATGACAGTCCAACCCCCGTTGTCGATGTCCTGTTCACACCAGGCCTGCACTGGCCTCAGTGATTCATCAGGCTTGATCAGGTACATGGTGCTGGTGCTGTGGCCTGCTTCCTGGGCCTCCAGACAGTCTCTGAACGGGCCTGCAACAAGTCACAAGGCAGAGGGGTGAAAAAACACAGAGGAACACAATAAGCAGTGGATCATCTGGACAGGAATTTTGTACCATGTGGAACGGTGACAATGAAACTTAAAAACAATGGCTGGCTAAAAACCTGGAAGTACGTTGAACTAAATTTAAGCTCTGCTAATTATCTCAACAGCATATGAGATAGTACAAGTTAATTACATGTGAGGATGTCATTGCAAATGCACAGACACACAGGACACTGATGGTCCTCTCACCATTTCTGTTCACCCTTTAGAAGAAGAATCAGAAT
>JBBPBX010045750.1:0-26882 GCA_038048925.1 Garcialebias charrua | reverse complement strand
TTCAACAACATGTGTCAGCCCGGTTCCATAATGAGCTTACTCCCACTACTTTGGACACACCTGAAGCCGAAACAGACAATAGAAGCTTCAGTCCATCTGTAGATGCAGCACCCCAAAGGCCATCGGGAAACTTCAGGGGGGGAGGATATTTCGTCGAGGCAATCCTCCCTCCAGACGTTAACTGAGCCTCACCTTTCCACAAGTGAATTCCACATTCTTGGTCATGTGGAGGACAATGATTCTACTGCCACCTGGAACACCCCATTTAAGACTAAGCTGAACTTTAATGGAACCTGCATCGAGGCGACTCTGGACACAGGCGCTTCACTTTCGGCTGTGCGTGCAGATCTCATTGAAGTTAATAGGATTGGTCCACAAAAAATACGTCAGTGGCAGGGTCCGCCAGTGAGCCTAGCGGACAACGCTCCTTGCCTTCCAGATGGTGTGGCTTGGCTAAGTATTGGCTTTATGAACAAGCGCTTTTATCAACGCTTCGCCATCATCCAAAACCTGTCTTCCCCTTTCATATTAGGGATGGACTTTATGATGAGAGCCTCAGTAACCATCCATATACCGACAAGGACAGTTTTTATTGATGACAGTCCCTGTCCTGCCTTGGATGAAAATGAGGACCACAGTCTTGACCTTTTTCCTGCTGAACAGACTGTTATGTCACTGAACATTTTGTCAGACTCTATGGAGTCAAAAGTGGCTGAGGCGAGCCTGGAGGAAACACAAAAATCAGATCTGTATGATCTTCTTTCCCACCACAGCTCCACCTTTGATGGACATCTTGGACACACTACAAGGGCGGAACATGTAATCGATACCGGAACCGCCAAGCCCATAAATCTTCCCCCTTATCGCTCATCGCCAACAAAAAAACGTTTAATTGAGGATCAAGTGCAACAAATGCTGGAGGACAACATAATTGAACCCTCTACCAGTCCATGGGCGGCTCCAGTGGTGATTGTGAATAGACCTGGTTCTGATCCAAGATTCTGCGTGGATTATAGAGGTTTAAACCAAGTCACACAAAAGGACTCCTATCCATTACCACGAATTGATGAATCCCTCGACTTTCTGGCAAGAGGAAAGTACATCTCAACCCTGGATTTGGCTCGAGGATATTGGCAAGTTGCTGTTGCAGAGGAATCCCGACCAAAAACAGCTTTTGTGTCTCACTGTGGCCTCTACCAGTTCCGTGTGCTGCCGTTTGGGTTATGCAATGCGCCAGCAACATTTCAAAGGCTCATGAACTCTGTGTTGGCGGGCCTGATCTACAAAACATGCGCTGTGTACCTAGATGACATTGTGGTGACATCTCCCACATTCGAGCAGCACTTAAAAGATTTGGAGGAGGTCCTGAACAGACTTGAGGCAGCTGGCCTCACGCTAAAACTGAAAAAATGTCAGTTCTGTCTGAGTGAGTTCATATTTTTGGGTTATCGCATCACACCTGCAGGCATAAAACCTGACCATGATAAAATCAAAGCTGTCATTGATTTTCAGTCACCATCTACAGTAAAACAGGTCAGACAGTTCCTTGGACTCACTGGCTATTATCGGCGCTTTGTCAAAGATTATGCACGGCATGCTGACCCACTCCATAAACTCACACAGAAGGACACTATTTTTCACTGGGATGGCAACTGTCAGCAAGCCATGAATGTTTTAAAAGACCGAATCACGTCAGCCCCCGTGTTAAGATTTCCAGACTTTGCTAGACCCTTCTATGTTCATGTTGATGCCTGTGACCTAGGATTGGGCGCTGCTTTGATGCAAAAAGATGAAGAGGGCCGAGACATTGTAGTGTCGTATGCAAGTCGTTCTCTACACAAGGCTGAGAAACCATACTCAACCCCTGAAAAAGAATGTTTGGCCATCATTTGGGCTCTGGAACACTTCAGACCATATGTTGAGGGCCTTCACGTGACTGTTTTCACAGACCACAACAGCCTTAGGTGGCTCATGTCCCGTCCAAACCCTTCTGGCCGGCTGGCTAGATGGTCTTTGAGACTACAAGACTTTGACTTTTCAATTGTTCACAAGCCGGGACAACACAATGCAGTTCCTGATGCTCTTTCCAGGAATCCCCTGCCAAACCAAAGTGACACGCCCATTGATATCCTTCCAGAACACGCTGTTATAGGCAGTTTGGACCTCCGTTCACTGCCCCCAGTGTTATTATCGGATCGTTCGCACATGAGGCAGCTACAACTGGACGACCCTGTGACGGGTCAGCTCCTTAGAGACATCGAATCAGACTCATCAGTTCTGATGGACAATAAATCCCAAGAACAATACACTGTCTATGACAGTTTGCTGTATTACAGGGACCAAAAGACTATGTGCAGTTTGCACCCATTAAAGGAACTCAAACTTTTTGCCCCAGCATCTCTTCGTGGAACCCTGCTGAGCTATTACCATGACCACCCCACTGCTGGCCATCTTGGTGTTTCCAAAACCCGGATGAGACTACGACACAGGTTCTTTTGGCCTGGCATGGCAGGTGATGTCAAACGTTATGTCACCTCTTGCTCGGTCTGCCAACTCACAAAACCAAGTCAACAGAAACAAGCTGGTCTCATGGTCCCTATTGTGCCCAAAAAAACCTGGGAATACACAGGAGTGGACTTTGTGGGTCCCTTGCCCCGTACTCAATCAGGGAATGCTTATTTGCTGGTCTTTGTGGACTATTTCTCGAAGTGGATTGAGGTGTGTGCAGTTAGAGAGGCCACAGCCCAGGTTGCAGCTAGCAAGTTCTTAAGTGAAATATTTGCTAGACATGGTAGCCCCACCTATCTCATTTCAGACAGAGGTTCTCCCTTTGTTAGTGAGTTGTTTGAACACACTGTGTCAGCTCTAGGCTCAACACATAGGCTCACTACAGCTTATCACCCGCAAACAAATGCAACAGAGCGTGTAAACAAAACACTTAAAACAGCTATCCGCGCCTATGTGAGTGACAAACACACCGCATGGGACAAGTTTTTACCACAAATCTGTTTTGCACTTCGCACAGCTCCGCATGACAGCACAGGTCTTAGCCCATCCATGATGTTGTATGGTCGTGAGCTGGACACGCCTCTCGACCTAATCACTCAACCAAGCTGTGATGGACTGGATGACCCAGACGTGCAGTATCCAGAGACTCTTAGAGCCACCCTCAGGGATGCTCATCACCACGCCAGGGCTACGTTGGATCTCAGCCACAAAAGACAGAAACACTACTACGACTTGAGACGCCGCCATTCTGCCTTTGAGATTGGTGATCTGGTTCGAGTGAAGTCTCACCCAAGGTCAGATGCTTTGGCTAATTTTACAGCTAAACTGGCACCGCTGTTCAAAGGCCCCTTCTGTGTCAGTCAGAAACTTAGCGATGTGAACTACAGACTAAATGATGTTGAAACAGGAGCTGATGCTGGAGTTTTCCATGTTGTGAACATGCAGCCGTTCCACACTTGGGACTCTGCCGGCTCCAAAAAGACTGCCGGTGCGGCTGCACAGGCAGATCACACGTACGATGACTTTGAGGATGATTCCCCTCTAACTGAAGCCGTCCCTGACCTCCCTCCAAGTGATGTGCCGAATGACATTCACCACTCACAGACGCCTCATGGGGTCGATGACACCAATGTGGATGAGACTGAGTTTGACCAAGATTCAGATTGCGCTGGACGTTACAATCTGAGAGCCCGGCGCCATCCCAGGATAACGACTGGTTGGTCAGACCATAAATGGACAAATATCTACCATACTGACAGGCTTAACAAGGTGTAAGGTTATATTTATTCAGGTTAAGGGATGCATGTAAATTTCAGTTAAATGTGTTGTGTTGAAATTTCCTGTAGTTACCTAACAATCAAAAAAAAAAAAATTCTGATGATTCGGGATGACAGTAATTTGTCACCCATTGTTACATAGAAAAATTAGTTCCTTAACTGTTCTTTCAGGGGGATTGTGTTTATAAAACAAAGAAGAGTTCCACACAGATTTTATGTTGGTATTTTGGAACCTAAGCTGACTGTGTTACGGTTATCCACAGATATGTATACAGGTGTGATATGATCCTTGCCCCATGTGTAACTGCAGTTTTACGGCTATGTATTGCTTCGTTATATTTCTGTACTACTGTCTGTAGTCGTGTGCGGCTGAGGACAGCCTTTGTTTACCAGGGGGGCATATGTAACAGTCATTACTGTATATTGGTTGGGTCCCAGAGATGAGTAGGTATCACCACAAGGGGGCGCCTACTCCCTTTGTTTTCCGTTGTTGTACACTTGTACAAAAAGTAGAATTATTATTCCACGTAGTTAAGGATACAGTATACAAGTGACGATGAGGGGCAGAGCGGTAAACTAATATTATTTGCTCATGTATGACAATATAATGTTTAGTACTGTGGAGAACTGGCGTTACATGGACGAAGTTTAATAAATTGGAAGTGTGGAATAATTCAACGTGCGTCCTGCTGCTTTGAGAGTGACTAACGGTCGCTGCTAATTTCTCCAACCTCTCACCGAACCGTCACAAGAGACAGAGACACAAGAGACACAGAGACACAAGAGACACACAGAGATAGAGACAAAGACAGAGACACACAGAGACAAAGCTGACTGCTGCCACACAAGAGACACACACAGAGACAGAGACACAAGAGACACGCAGAGATAGAGACAAAGACAGAGACACACAGAGACAGGGACACCGAGACACACACAGAGACAGAGAAACAAAGACACATAGACAAAGACACAGGGATACATAGAGAGACAGAGACACACACAGAGACAGAGACACAGAGACACCAGAGACACAGACACAAAGACACAATAGACGCACAGAAACAGAGACACACACAAAGACAGAGACACAGAAATACCAGAGACAGAGAGACAGACACACACAGAGACAGAGAGACACACACAGAGACAGAGAAACAAATACACAAAGACACAGATACTGAGACACAGGGATATACAGAGACACAAATACAGAGACACAAGACACACACAGAGACACACACAGAGACATAGATACCAGAGACACAGAGACAAAGACACACAGAGACACAGACATGCACACTCAGAGACACACACCCTGTGCTGTGTTCAGGTGCTGCTCAGAAAATCAGGAACTGAGGCTGTGTCTCAATTCAGGGGCTGCATCCTCATGAGTGCGCATTTGTCGGCCGCATACGTCATTGCCCCGCGCGGAGGACTGTCCCAATTCGAAGACTCCTCCTCATGCGGCCGAGGAATGCGGCCTACTTCCTGTCGAAATCTGAGGATGCATTCGTGATTCGTGATTCCCTTCTCACCTTACAGCCATCCTCTTCACACCATTATGATTTTTTAAAAATACTGTAGGATAGAAAGAAAGGAAAGACAGAAAGTAAGACTACAAAATATAATAAATATACACAAAGAAAGCACAAGGCAAATACACCCGACCGCTGTCTGTAAACCTGCAAAGAACATGACGAACACAGCAAAAAAATACATATGTATAAAAGACTTTGCAGTAGATTTCTATAAATATTTATACCTATACCTACATATATATACATACATACATATACATGCATATGTATTCACATACACATCTACATATCTACATACGATACCTGCATGTGCATCCCTGCATCTATTTGTGTGTGGTTGTGAGCATGCATAAGTGTATAAGGCTTCTCTAAAAACACTGCATCTTGCCACTGAGCCGGTGAAGCAAGGCATTGAGGGGACACCTGCAACCTCCTGCATTGGTGCACTGTACACGTCGGATTCAGCCGCATGCTGTTGAGCCACATCTATGGGGGGTGCAGAGACAACAGCCTCAGAGGTACCACCGTAGAGGCAGCAATCAGCTTGCCTAACAGGTGGAGGTACACAATGAAGGGGGGAGCATGGCCGGGCAAGAAGGTGGGCAGCATCTGCAGAATCCCGCTGACACGCGGTGGCGATGGGCAAGCAGCCATGGTGGGGGAGATCATTGTGGTTCCCAGAAACGTGACCTCCTGAGAGAGAACTAGCTGCTCTTCTGCCAGTTTACATGAAGACCAAATAGATCTATGTGATAGAGCACCATCTTTCCGCAGCTGCCTGAGCTTTTGTTGGTGAACAAATCAGCCAATCGTCCAAGTAGGGCAGGATTCAACCCTTTAGCCTGCAGAGGGTACGGGGCTGCTGCCACACACCGGGTAACACATAGGGGGACAGAGAAAGACCGAATAGAAGAACTCTGAATTGAAAATGCTTGCCCTGAAATGCAAAGCGGAAAAACTGCCAATGGTGCTACGCAATGGATAGATGAAAGTATGCATCCTTCAAGTCGACCACTGAAGCGCATCTCTGATGCTCAACATGTGGAAAGGAATAGTCTTTAAAAATACATTCAGACCTCTCAGGTTCAAAATTGGCCATGGACAGCCAGTCTTTTTTGGGACTAAAAAATACTTTAAGTAAAAGCCCATTGGATCCTGCAGAGGATTACAGACACTATAGCACTCTTGGCCATCAAGATGTCTATTTCGTGGTTTACGTGAACTTTCAACTGGTCGTGAATGACCGTCATTCTGATCTGACCAGGAACGGGAGTGCCACGGCGGAACTGTAACACATAGCCCTGAGATAGTGTTGACACAACCCATGCATCGGGCACGAGAGTGGCACAGCGGCTGAGCTGAACCGGGGTAAAGTATCCCACTGCTCCCAGATATCATTTCAGAGCTCCCGTGCCTTTAGGAGGGATTCTGGGAGGGCTGCCCACGTTGAAGAGGAATGGGAGCCTAAAATCTGGGCAGAGCCCATTGGCTATGAGCAGGCCCTGCAGCAGGTCGCAGCTGCCCCACGGAGGGTGTAGGTGGGGCTGGATAAGTGTGCGAGGAAGACATAGAGGCACCTGCAGCAGGACACCAAGAGCATCTGCAATGAAGGCCGGCCAATTGCTGTCTGGCATGGGTGGCCTGGGCTAAGCGTTCCAAGGCCGCAAGTGCAGCAGAACCAAACAACTCCCTAGGAACCACAGGAAGACTCATCAGGGTCCTTCTACAGGGTTCAGTCAGGGAAGACTGCGCCAGCCAAACCTGGCGACGTGCCTGGACGAGGGTAGATAACACACGGCCGATATCCCTTGAAAAAAGAGCAAATGTATGAAGGGAAGCATCCACCAACGCTTGAGTAGGCACATCAATTGCTAAGCCCTCCAAGGAGGTTGAGAGACCTAGTAACAAATGAGACAGCAAGTTACTGAGTCACCCCAATCGAGACCCCGAGTCATAAGCTCTACAGTGCAGGTCATCTGTGACATGGTACTGAGGACAAGGACACCTGGCATTAGCCCTCAAAGCCTCATCCAGAGCCATGAGGGATGCTATAGCGGGTTCGACAGAAGGCATGTGGCCCAAGCCAAACTTGGGCACATCTTACATGGCCGCCAGGGCCCTGCCATCTGCGGTCGGTCGCGAGAAAGCCTTAGTATCTACCCAACAGACATGTACCTAGTATTCAGCCGAACGGGGAACCATAAAGGATGGCCTAGCAGAAGAACATCTAAAGAAAGCACTGGAAGCAACGGGTTGGCTCTGTGGAACATCCAGCTGCAACCGAGCAAGAGCAGTTCTCAAAGCACCCACTATGGCAGTGTTTTTCAACCTTTTTTGAGCCAAGGCACAGTGTTTTCATTGAAAAAAATCCCGAGGCACACCACCAACCAAAATTGTAAACATAGATACACTGTATCCGCCTATATTAAATATATAGTCATTCTTATCAAAGTGTCTTGAATAGGAATGAAATAAACACAAAAATGTATTTTTATCATATTTTATATTTCTTATTTCAAATTGCACTTAACATGTCTTCAAAAATACACCCGAACAGTACCACAACAATGTGGTCTTAAATTTAAAGAGGTTGTAGAAAGGGGGGGGGGGCTTTTTTGATAATTTCCAAGGCACACCTGACGATCACTCGCGGCACACTAGTGTGTCTAGGCACAGTGGTTGAAAAACACTGCACTATGGAACCGTTCTCCTCTGGCTGAGAGCAGGAGGTGGTGTGCAAGCTGGCAGTTGACACGCACGAGCCAGACTCAAACTGCTCTTGAAAATCAGTTCCAGATACTGCCAAAGAGATAGCATCCTCTTCAAAAGCAGAGGCCCCTGAGCCCATGTTCTGTCCCAGGTCAGGGTCCCCAATCAGATCAGTGCTGCTCATTTCCCTAAGGGACTTAAGCAGCACCTTCATCTGTTCCAGCTCAGAGGTGAGATGGGCCACCTGTCCAGATAGTCCCTCTGAGCCCCTGGAGCTCTTCTTGGTCCTCTTTCGCAGAGGCTCCAAGACCTCTGGGGCCACATGCTTTACAGGCTGGCTCGCACTCTCAAAAACAGGCAAACGAACTGCTCACAAGGACATGGGCAGAACAGAACAGTTGGGGCAGGCCACTTCCGTCAAGGCCTCCCTCAGATGATCTGGTCCCAAACAAGGGGGGCACAGATCATGTCCATCCTCCAACTAGAGAAGGGCCAAACAGGCTCTACAGCACTGCACGTCCAGCATCTTACCACTCACAGGACTAGAAGGGTTAGGTCAAACCATAAACGCCACTCTTGACGATGAAGTCGATGAGCAAATGGACCAGGGAACCCGGTTGAGCAGAAAACGCCACCAGGGGTTCCACAGCTGCTAGCCTATAAAAGTAGCCAGAAAGTGCTATGACTGCCGTAGAGCCACAGGTAAAAAAACGCAACCCGAACATGGCTGCAATTTAGAAAAGGAAGCAAGCCGAACATGGCTGCACAACTCAAAAGGAAACAGCTGCAATGTAACAAAATTAAGTCAAGCCAAACATGGCTGCACAATGTAAATGAAAAGCAAGCATAGCTGTAACGCTTTCTGTGTAACTAAAGGCAAAACGGCTAACGCTGTACTTCCAGCCAATAAGAAAACCCGATGTGGCTAGCGAACGCGCTACTGCCGGGTCAACAGAAACAAAACAACTTACCAGTTGAAGTACAAACCTTTAAAGAGGACACCAGCTTGCACAGCCTCTGGAGGGCAAGACAGTCCCGTAGCTCCGACCATAGTCTGAAGGCAACCAGCATCAAGCAGAACAAGTAAACCTTTTACCACCTGCGTGCGAGAAGATGAAAGGACTGGGCTACCGTTGTCACGTGCTTATATAGACACACCGGTGTCAGCGGGGGTCAGACATGACTATGTTAGCATAAAATACTCGACCTGCGCATGCGCAAGAATGATCATTCAGTGCTTTAAGCACTGCCTCTGGCGGTCAGTAGGGATGAAATAGAACTAACACACAGTCTGCAGCATGACAACACAACTGCAGAAAGCAGTTTCCTTCTCTGGAAGCTGCAGGCGCTCAGATGCTCGGCCGCCATACTCACAGGAGTCGCTGCGGTTCAGGAGGGCGGTGGTGCTACGACTGCGGGCCAGGAAGGACAGCGTTGGTGTCATCAACCGCTCCACGATCCGACTCTCCCAGGGACTGAGACGAAGGCTGCGAGCTGACAGGAGAGAGCACTCAATCAATCAATCAATCAATCAATCAATCAATCAATCAATCAATCAATCAATCAATCAATCAATCAATCAATCAATCAAACTTTATTTATAGAGCCCTTTTCAGCAGCCAGAAGGTGCACAAAGTGCTGAACAATACAGAAGTAAAAACAAACAATAAAAATAAGAAACAATTAAAACATAACAAGAATGGCAAAAAACTACTAGGTATTAAAAGCCTGCCTGAATAAAAAGGTTTTAAGATTAGATTTAAAAAAAACTCCATATCAGTGATGGAGCACAAGTCCAGAGGTAGATGTTCCAGAGTCTGGGTGCAACAACAGAAAAGGTCACCCCATCATTTGTAGTTGGTCTTTGGGACAGACAGGAGAAATGTATTAGATGATCTCAGTGTTCTCCTATATTCACGGACAGCTACAAGATCAGTCAAATATAGTGGGGCAAGACCATTGAGAGCTTTAAAAGTGAATAATAGAATTTTAAATTTAATTCTAAAATCGACTGGAAGCCAATGGAGATAAAAATAAAACAGGGGTAATGTGCTCACGTCTGGAGGTGTTGGTAAAAGTCGAGCTGCAGCATTTTGGACCAACTGAAGGCGTCTAATGGAGGATTGGGAGATTCCTGCATATAGGGAATTGCAGTAGTCGAGCCTTGGAGTGATAAAAGCATGAGTCAGAGTCAGAGAGTCAGAGAGTCTTTATTGTCATTTGCACCGCATGTAGTACATGTGATGAAATGAGATTATGTACACAGGGTCCCAGTTACATCCAACAACAAAATGTAAGAGAAAAACAGTAATAACATCTAAGATATGAACTAAGAAAAACATCCAACTAGAAATACACTAAGCCCTAGAGTAATAGAAAAATGTCATTACAAACAGCAGCACGAACATGAGTCTTTATGAGCAGATGTTCACAGATGAACACAGCAACAAGAAAACAGATCAGTGTAGCAATACAGCACTCTCATGTCCGTTATGGGATTTAAACCTCTTCACATCTCTCTGAAACTCTGAGTGTTACACTTTTCTTGAGCTCTGAAGAAGACAAGTGGACACTATTTTGTTACGATTATTTTTAATTAATGGACACCAATCAATCAGAAAGAACTTTCTTTTAATGTGTGTTAATTCAGAATTGATCAACAGTATACTTTTGTCATTTAACGATGATCTGTTACTTGCATGAGTTTGACCCTTCTGCTGGTTTATTTCTGCAGAACAAGCAGGCTTTGAATCTAAGGCACAAGTTCAGGGTAAACTTTTAACTTGCAGCTTCTTTTGTGTTGTCTGTGAAGTTAGCCATAATATTCTCTGTGTTCACAAGCGGCCATCTGGCCGATTCTATAAACAAGTTTTCCTGCTGTCCTTCAGAGACCTTCTGCCTATGGGGATGAAAAATCCATCCGTTATTTTGTTAAACCAGCCAGTAGCCATTCAGGAGCTGGGCAGACTCTGCCTTCCATATAAAGGGACACTTCCTGTAGTCTCATTAGTGCGTTGGAGAGAACTAACTAAACAACTTGGTTTTCTCTGGAAGCTGGAGACGTTGTGGTCATTTAGTCAATTAGACCTACGTTCTCAGCAGAGTTACAGTAAAGCCTTGCTGTGCCTCATTCACTCATTTCTGAAAGAATTTGTTTTCTGAAAGTTTTATTTTGAAGTTCAGCCAGGACGTTGACCTTGTTTCCTGCCGAGAGGGGCGAGTTTCCTCGTATCGTGGAATCAGCTGTAGTGATACACCTCGTCTCTGATATTTTAGGGTTCACACCTCTCTGAAACTCTCAGTGTTACACTTGCTTGAAGCTCAAGGAGACAAGTGGACACTATATTTTGTAACAATTATTATGAATTAATGGACACTAATTAATCAGATTGAACTTTCTCTTTAATGTGTGTTAATTCAGAATTGATCAAACAGTATACTTTTTGTCATTTCAATGATGATCTGTTACTTGCATGACTGTGACCTTCTGCTGGTTTTATTTCTGCAGAGCAAGCAGACTCTGTCTCTAAGGCAGAAGTCAGGGTAAGAGCTGTTCTCTTCCTTCTCTTGTTTTGTCTTCAAGCTAGACTCAACAGGACAGTCCACCTGGTCGTTTATGTAAACAGTTTTCCTGTTGTCCGTCAAGAGACATTTCTGCCTATGGGATCAAACTTCCATCTTTTATTTTGTTAAAACCAGCCAATAGTTATTAAGGAGGTGGGTCAGATCCCGCCTCCCATATAATGGGCACTTCCTGCATTTTCCGGGAGTGTTTGGAGGAGAACGAACTGACAACTTGTTTCCCTCTGGAAAGCTGGAGACGGCCCGGTCATGTGTCAACGACCCACGTCTCAGCTGGAATCATAGTAAAGCCTTACTGTGATCCTTTCACTCATTTCTGGAAGAATTTGTTTTCTAAAGTTTTATTTTGAAAATCAGTCTGTGCGCTTGACCGTTGTTTCCTGCCGAGGGAGGCGAGCTTCCTCGTATCGTGAATCAGCACACACACGCTGAAGTCCCAACTGGACGGCCACTGGACAAACCCATCCACGTGTGTGTCCACAAACTTCTCCACTCTGGTCTCCAAGAGACGAACCGTCAACAGGTAACGAGTCGTGGTGTGTTTGAGCGTACGGGAGCCCAGCAGTCTGCTCGTATGGGAAAAAGGTGTCACCCAGTCTGGTTCAAAGTAACCAACTTTAGCTTAACTTAGCTTCCAGTACTTCTTCCTCCTATTTCTTATTTTTCATAAGCTATTAATCTGTCAAGTAATGTGCCAACAGAAAGTTCCTAATTGTCTGTTTGTTTTAATTTGAATTCTTGTCAACGTAGTTATTAAATCAGAGCTAATATCGATACAAATGTTTAATGTAATTCTTGTGATAGTTTCAATAAAAGGTCTATTTTCTGGTAGACCAATATAAGTTGAGCCTCTTGTGAAATTACATTCTTGTCTAATCACAGTAAAAACAATTTAGTATCGGAAAAAGGAAGAACTTGTGCATGGTGGCAGTTTGTGCAAGATTAAAGTCTGCTAAACTGCGCATCTACAATAATGGTGGCTCAGTAAGTGTTTAAATACCTTACCTAGCACATTATTTCTTACACAGCACACACACGCTGAAGTTTCAACAGGACGGCTGTTGGACAAAACAATCCATTGTGTGTGTCCAGATACTTCTCAACTCTTATCTACAGAGACGAAGCGTCAACAGGTAACGAGTCGTGGATGTGGGCTGGCGTGCGGGAGCCCAGCTGTTAACTCGTGTGGGAAAAAGTGTCACCCTGTCATTTCAAAATAATTAACTTCCTATAAACTTAGCTTTCATTTCT
Source organism: Garcialebias charrua (assembly GCA_038048925.1). Taxonomy (NCBI): domain Eukaryota; kingdom Metazoa; phylum Chordata; class Actinopteri; order Cyprinodontiformes; family Rivulidae; genus Garcialebias; species Garcialebias charrua. The sequence continues at coordinate 14,014 of JBBPBX010045750.1, read as the reverse complement.
CACTTCTTCCTCCTTATCTTTTATTTTTTTAAGCCATTAATTTGTTAAGTAAATGTGCCAACAGTAAGTTAGACCCTAACTGTCTGTTTGTTTTTAATTTGAATTCTTGTCAAAGTAGTAAGTAAATCAGTGCTAATATCGATACAAATGTTTAATGTACTTTTATGATTGTTTCAATAAAAGGTCTATTTTCTGGTGGACCAACATAAGTTGAAGTCTCTCGTGAAATTACATTTGTCTAGTCACAGTCAAAGCAATTTAATCCGGAAAAAGAGGGAACTCGCGAATATTGATGATGGATGTGTGTAGATAAAATCTGCTCAAACCTTTAATCTAAAATATAGGTAAGTCAGTAAACTGACCAATACGCCTCTATTATTACATCAGCATCAGCATGATGTGATATTACACAGTGATTATTCTTATTATTTATTTATTCATGAGTCTAACAGCCTCAGGGTAGAAGCTGTTCCTCAGTCTAGTGGTTCTACATTTGATGCTCCTCAACCTCCGTCCTGAGGGGAGTGGGGCAAAGAGTGTGTGTGCTGGGTGAGTGGGGTCTTTCATGATGCAGGTGGCTTTTTTCCTGCATCTCGAAGTGTAAATGTCTGTGATGGTGGGGAGACTGACTCCAACATCTTCTGTGCAGCCTTCACCACTCTCTGCAAAGCTTTTCTTTCTGCAGCTGTGCAGCCTCCATGCCACACGTTGATGCTGGAGCACAGGATGCTCTCCACTGCACACCTGTAGAAGGAGGTGAGGACTGGGCTGCTCAGACCAGCTCGTCTCAGTCGTCTGAGGAAGTAGAGTCTCTGATGACCTTTCTTGATCAGGCTGGTGGTGTTGTTGCTCCAGCTGAGGTTATCATTCATGTGTACACCCAAGTACTTGTAGCTGGAGACCACTTCCACCACTGATCCACCTATGTTCAGTGGGGTGTGTGTTTGTTTGTTCCTTCTGAAGTCCACAATCATCTCCTTTGTCTTCTTCACATTCATGTGAAGGTTATTCTCTTTGCACCAGCTCTCCAGGTGTTCCACCTCCTGCCTGTAGCTGGACTCATCATTGTTTGTGATGCATCCCACCACCGCTGTGTCATCTGCAAACTTTACAATATGACAACCTGGTTGGGTAGCTGCACAATCATATGTGAGCAGATTGAACAGAAGGGGGCTCAACACACATCCTTGAGGAGAGCCAGTGCTGAGGGCAATGGTGGAGGAGGAGAAGTTGTGGATCCTCACTGACTGGTCTGTTTGTTAAAAAGTCTAGTACCCAGTTACAAACGGAGGGGCTTAGTCCAAGTGTGGATAGTTTGTCCATCAGAGTTTGGGGGATCATGGTGTTGAAGGCAGATGTGAAGTCCACAAAGAGCATACGGACGTATGAGTCCTTCTGATCCAGGTGGGTGAGAGCAGTGTGGACCACGGACGAGATGGCGTCCTCTGTTGATCGGTTCTCACGGTAAGCATACTAATGAGGGTCCTCGTTGATGTTGACGGTTGTTTTGATGTGGGTCATGACCAGTTTTTTGAAGCATTTTGCAACTATCGGGGTGAGGGCCACCGGCCGATAGTCGTTCAGACCAGTCACTGTGGAGCTTTTTGGGACTGGGATGATGGTGGCGGTCTTCAGGCAGGTGGGGACTGTCTCCAGAGCAAGTGAGGTGTTGAAGATGTCAGCCAGCACCTCACAGAGCTGGTCCGCACATTCCTTCAGAACTTTCCCGGGGATGTTGTCCGGTCCAGTTGCTTTATGAGGGTTGATCCTTCTGAGACTACTCCTCACTTCTGTTGTGGTCACGCTGAGATGCTCTTCCTCTGATGATGAGGTGAGTCTGGTGCTGGGTGGTCTATTTGGGTCTTCAAACCGTGCATAAAACTTGTTGAGGGCATCAGGCAGAGATGGGTCTTTGGGGCACTGTTTGCTCCTGCTTTTATAGTCAGTTATGCATTTGATGCCCTTCCACATGCTCCGTGGGTCTTGTGAGGTGAACTGTCCCTTGATCCTCTGTGCATATGTGGCCTTGGCCCTCTTTATGCCAGCAACCAGCTCTTTCCTGGTCTTCCTCAGTTCCTCTGAGTCTCCAGACTTGACGGCAGTGTTCCTGGCTGCCAGCAGGGTGCGAACCTCTTTGTTTAACCAGGGTTTTGTGTTGGGGTAAGATTTAACATATTTTTTTATGGATACACTTTCAGAGCATGTGCTAATATAACCCAGAACTGAGGAAGCATAAAGTTCCAGATCCACAGAGCTTCCATCAGTAGCTGCCTCCCTGAAGACAGACCAATCAGTTTTTTCAAAGCAGTCTCTCAGCATGGGGGAGCTATCATGGAGCCAAATTTTTACTTCCTTTTGTTCTGGTTTACAACGTCTTAATGGGGGGAGTTGTGCTGGGACCAAGAGGAGTGATAAATGGTCAGAACCCCCGAGCGGTGGGCGTGGCTTCGCTGTGTACGCGCCTACATTTGTGTAGACGTGATCGAGGGTGTTACTCCCTCGTGTTGCTATGGATACGTGTTGCTATGGATCCATGCATGAATGGCCTTTTCCAAATCAGAACAATTTAAAAATGGCTTAACTTTGGATAAAAGACGTAACTTGATAAAAACAGACCTTGACTACAGACGCTATTTGTTTATCAAATTTTAAGTCCTTGTCAAATGTCACCCCCAAGTTTTTAACTGTTGGTCTAAGCTTGGAAGTCAGAACACCAAAGTTACAGGGAGCATCATCACCGAAGAAGATGCATTCTGTCTTTCTTTTGTTTAAATTTTTTTTTACGGTGAAGCCACTGTTTAATGTCAGCAATACAATCAGCGTAGGGAGTGAGAAGATTACTGTTTTTGGATTTCATTGGTAGATAAATTTGCACACCATCAGCATAGCAGTGAAAATAAAAGTTATGTTTGGCTATTACTGATCCAAGAGGCAGCATGTACAGTGAGAACAGGAGAGGACCAAGAATAGAACCCTGTGGCACACCACAAGAGAGAACAGCAGTGGAGGAAGAAAGAGTGTCCAACATGACAGAGAAAGTTCTGTTGGTCAAGTAGGTAGTGAACCACTTGAGTGCTGTACCAGATATTCCAACATAATGTTAAAGACGAGATAGAAGGACAGTGTGGTCCACTGTGTCAAATGCAGCTGTAAGGTCCAGCAACACCAGAGCAACAGGACACTTGGCATCCATGGACATGGAAATGTCATTATGGACTTTTAACAAGGCTAATTCGGTAGAATGATGTGTTCTAAATCCAGACTGAAATGTTTCAAAAATACCATGATTTTCTAAAACAGGTTGTAACTGTTAGAGATGACTGCTGCCACACAAGAGACAGAGACAGAGACACAGAGATACCAGAGACAGAGAGACAGAAACACAGCGACACAGATAGAGACACAGATACAGAGACACAGATACAGAGTGTAACAGTCATTACTGTATATTGGTTGGGTCCCAGAGATGAGTAGGTATCACCACAAGGGGGCGCCTACTCCCTTTGTTTTCCGTTGTTGTACACTTGTACAAAAAGTAGAATTATTATTCCACGTAGTTAAGGATACAGTATACAAGTGACGATGAGGGGCAGAGCGGTAAACTAATATTATTTGCTCATGTATGACAATATAATGTTTAGTACTGTGGAGAACTGGCGTTACATGGACGAAGTTTAATAAATTGGAAGTGTGGAATAATTCAACGTGCGTCCTGCTGCTTTGAGAGTGACTAACGGTCGCTGCTAATTTCTCCAACCTCTCACCGAACCGTCACAAATGGCGCCCGAACATAATTTGGACCTTCCCTCCTGAATACAGATTCAGCTTTGGACTGGAGGTGATTATTTTCAAGTTTTTGTGGATACAGTTTCTGAGCGGAGTACGTCGTGATCAGTGTTGAAAGTTTGCTGGAGCCATTCATTGCCCGCACCTCGCTGAACGTCGTGATGAACTGTCCCGTTTGGATTTAATTCCTGAAAGCTGCGCATCTGCTGGTCTGCTGAAGAGGACAAGATCACCGCATATTAACTAAATTAACTCACGATTGCTGAAAGCCTGGTGAGTTTTATGGATTATTTTCCAGTGGAACTCAGTCATGCGGACTATTTTGTGGGCTTCAACTTGTTGAGCTGCGGAAGGATACGGACAGACTGAGCTGCACAAACACCGTGACAGCGGAGAGCAACACACCTCTGTGAACTCTGTGAACTCTGAACTCTGTGAACTCTGAACTCTGTGAACTGGGTTGATTCTCTGCTTAAGAAGATTTTATATTTGGACATTACTCGCCTACGAGTCCTACTGCAAAAATAAACTTAAAAGCAAAACAACCTGAACATTAAAAAAAAAAAAAAATTGTTCACAATCCTGAGGTTTTCTGCTGTGAAAATTCCATTTGCTTTGGACATTACCATAGAGGTTGAAGAAACAAAATGGCATTTAAACCAGATTTTTCTGTTTTTGACTCTGAAACGGATACTGACTTTCTTCAATTTGTACCACTACATCAGAGAACTCCAGACCTCCATCAACAGGTTCTAGAATTAAAAGATGACGTCCAGCAGCTGAGGGATGTCCTTCAAACTACATTGTCCCTACAACAGAAATTGCTGGATCATCTAGATGGGGTTAATTCCTCTGGGTCTGGTGGACTTTCTACACAACAGCCTCCTGCACCTCCTATAGCCACCTCAACACCATATGTGCCTCCTGTGAATGTGGATAAACCATGCCCTTATCCTGGAACTCAGAGGGACCTGCATAGCTCTTTCCTACAGACTCATTCAGCTGAGCTAACCAATACCACAAGAGTGATCGCTGCTGCACTACATCACGCCAAGCTGGAACCACCAGTATTTGCTGGGGATGGGGAAGTGCAGGCAGAGGACTGGTTACAGGCTGTGTCAGCATACAAGTCCACTCTGAATTTAACAGATGTCCAGATTCTGAATGAGTTGCCTCATTTTCTAACAAAAGAGCCTCGTAAGTGGTTTAACGCCCTTAGTTCCCACATTAACTCATGGGGGCGCTTCTGCCAACTTTTCAGAACAGTCTTTCTGCCCACTGACAACCAAGAAAGAATCCTCAGAGGCATACTAGACCGGGTTCAGTCAGTTGATGAACCACTCCCAACATTTGTAGCTCATATGTTGAGTGAGTTTAACAAACTAAGTTGCCCACCACCTGAAAAAGAGCGTATTCAACTAATATGTAAACATTCACTTGAAAAATACAGGGTGGCGCTGTATGGCTCACCTGTGTCTTCTGTGATGGAGTTGCTGCTCAGGGCTCATGAATTACATGCTGTGCTGGGACCTGATAGCCAACAGAACCTTCAAAAGAGACACTGGAAGCAGCAGAGAGCTGAGCCACACTGTTATAAGTGCTCAAATCCTGGATATACAACAAAAACATGTCCTGCTTGTAACCAGGGCCATGTTCAACAACATGTGTCAGCCCGGTTCCATAATGAGCTTACTCCCACTACTTTGGACACACCTGAAGCCGAAACAGACAATAGAAGCTTCAGTCCATCTGTAGATGCAGCACCCCAAAGGCCATCGGGAAACTTCAGGGGGGGGAGGATATTTCGTCGAGGCAATCCTCCCTCCAGACGTTAACTGAGCCTCACCTTTCCACAAGTGAATTCCACATTCTTGGTCATGTGGAGGACAATGATTCTACTGCCACCTGGAACACCCCATTTAAGACTAAGCTGAACTTTAATGGAACCTGCATCGAGGCGACTCTGGACACAGGCGCTTCACTTTCGGCTGTGCGTGCAGATCTCATTGAAGTTAATAGGATTGGTCCACAAAAAATACGTCAGTGGCAGGGTCCGCCAGTGAGCCTAGCGGACAACGCTCCTTGCCTTCCAGATGGTGTGGCTTGGCTAAGTATTGGCTTTATGAACAAGCGCTTTTATCAACGCTTCGCCATCATCCAAAACCTGTCTTCCCCTTTCATATTAGGGATGGACTTTATGATGAGAGCCTCAGTAACCATCCATATACCGACAAGGACAGTTTTTATTGATGACAGTCCCTGTCCTGCCTTGGATGAAAATGAGGACCACAGTCTTGACCTTTTTCCTGCTGAACAGACTGTTATGTCACTGAACATTTTGTCAGACTCTATGGAGTCAAAAGTGGCTGAGGCGAGCCTGGAGGAAACACAAAAATCAGATCTGTATGATCTTCTTTCCCACCACAGCTCCACCTTTGATGGACATCTTGGACACACTACAAGGGCGGAACATGTAATCGATACCGGAACCGCCAAGCCCATAAATCTTCCCCCTTATCGCTCATCGCCAACAAAAAAACGTTTAATTGAGGATCAAGTGCAACAAATGCTGGAGGACAACATAATTGAACCCTCTACCAGTCCATGGGCGGCTCCAGTGGTGATTGTGAATAGACCTGGTTCTGATCCAAGATTCTGCGTGGATTATAGAGGTTTAAACCAAGTCACACAAAAGGACTCCTATCCATTACCACGAATTGATGAATCCCTCGACTTTCTGGCAAGAGGAAAGTACATCTCAACCCTGGATTTGGCTCGAGGATATTGGCAAGTTGCTGTTGCAGAGGAATCCCGACCAAAAACAGCTTTTGTGTCTCACTGTGGCCTCTACCAGTTCCGTGTGCTGCCGTTTGGGTTATGCAATGCGCCAGCAACATTTCAAAGGCTCATGAACTCTGTGTTGGCGGGCCTGATCTACAAAACATGCGCTGTGTACCTAGATGACATTGTGGTGACATCTCCCACATTCGAGCAGCACTTAAAAGATTTGGAGGAGGTCCTGAACAGACTTGAGGCAGCTGGCCTCACGCTAAAACTGAAAAAATGTCAGTTCTGTCTGAGTGAGTTCATATTTTTGGGTTATCGCATCACACCTGCAGGCATAAAACCTGACCATGATAAAATCAAAGCTGTCATTGATTTTCAGTCACCATCTACAGTAAAACAGGTCAGACAGTTTGAGCAGCTGCAGAAAGGAAACCTGATCTTCTATGAATCAGACCTGACAGAGTGTGGCATCGATATCAGAGCAGCCTCAGTGTACTCAGGAGTGTTCACACAGATCTTTAAAGAGGAGAGAGGACTGTACCAGGACAAGGTGTTCTGCTTCATCCATCTGAGTGTTCAGGAGTTTCTGGCTGCTCTTCATGTCCATCTGACCTTCATCAACTCTGGGGTCAATCTGATGGAAGAACATCAAACAAAATCCAAGAGGTCTTTAAGTTTGAAGAAACCAAAACTAAATGATCTCCATCAGAGTGCTGTGGACAAGGCCTTACAGAGTCCAAATGGACACCTGGACTTGTTCCTCCGGTTCCTCCTGGGTCTTTCACTGCAGACCAATCAGACTCTCCTACGAGGCCTGCTGACACAGACAGGAAGTAGCTCACAGACCAATCAGAAAACAGTCCAGTACATCAAGAATCTGATCAGTGAGAAACTGTCTGCAGAGAAAAGCATCAATCTGTTCCACTGTCTGAATGAACTGAATGATGGTTCTCTAGTGGAGGAGATCCAACAGTCTCTGAGTTCAGGAAGTCTCTCCACAGATAAACTGTCTCCTGCTCAGTGGTCAGCTCTGGTCTTCATCTTACTGTCATCTGGAAAAATTCTGGATGTGTTTGACCTGAAGAAATATTCTGCTAAAAAGGAACATCTTCTAAAGCTGCTGCCAGTTCTCAAAGCCTCCAACAAAGCTCTGTAAGTACAGACACAGTGAGATGTTTCTAAATGAATAATAAGTTAAATGAAACACAGACGGTAAGGTAACTTGTCATGCATTGTAAAACATTTAAAAAGTTTTTTGCAAACATCAAGAGTCTGTTTTAGATTTGGGTTTACTCTGTTTCCTCCGGTTTTCTCCCACAGAACAACATTCATGTTTGCTTCATTGGTGACTCTAAACTGTCCCTAGGTGTGAGTGTGAGAGTGAATGGTTACCTAATTTGTCTCCCAGTGTCCTTGTGATGAGCTGGAGACCTGTCCAGGATGTCCCCTGTCTTTCAAACCTCTATCTTCTGGAGATAGGTAACAGCTCCCTGAAAGCCAGAAAGGAGAAGCAGCTAAAGAAACTGGATGTATAGATGATATTTCTACATGAAGATCTTTCGAGAAGAAACTTCAGGAAAACATGGAAAATTTATTTATTATTACGGTACTTTTTTGAATCATATTGACCCTGGTTGGCCATTGACCAGAAGAAGGTTTTTATTTTTAGTTAGTTAGAAGCAGACCTTGAGCTGCTTTGACCTTTGCTTTAGTTTCACAGCAGAATGCTCCTGCAGATGTTCAGTTGGAGCTGACTGACATTCAGTGTGACTCTGTTCTCAAGCAGAAGTTCACCACGTCCACACTGGACAGCTTCTACAACTCACTGAAGGAAACACAGTTTACACACATGTTCAGGCATAGACTAGCCTGGTTAAAACCAGACCCTTGTCCTTCACTTTGCTTCGTACTAGGGTCTGGGACTTCTCTCATAGACAACGATTTCTCCGGTCGATTTTTGACCGGACCAATCAGAGAACAGAAGGCGGAGTTTTGTTAGTTTAGCCTGGCGAGGTCCAGGCTATTCAGATAAATAGCTCAGAAACCACTCGGTGGATATTTTTTCTGCTACCAGTGTGTAATTATATGTCTTTAATTTACTGACTGTTGGCCTGGATGAAACATTTGAGATAAAATTCGATTTTTTATCATTTATTTTCGTAGCGCACCCGAGGCTGTTTGGAAAATGTCAAACCGAAACTATTTAAATCCAGCAGATTTGACCATTTCGTGAATTGATTTAGGAACTGTTAAGCTCAGGAACACTTCTGATATAACGTCAGCTAAGAAATGTATTTTTTCTCAGCAAAGAAATAATAGTTTTTTACCTTTTTTTCTTGAAAATTCCTTCGTGGCGGCAGCCATTTTAACTGACGACGTCAGTCGACGTCGTTCAAAACTCCGCCTTGCGTTCTCTGATTGGTCCAGTCAAAAATCGACAGGAGAAATCGTTGTCTATGAGAGAAGTCCCAGGCCCTAGTACGAAGCAAAGTGAAGGACAAGGGTCTGGTTTTAACCAGGCTAGGCATAGACAGGAGGTGTTTGTTTTATTTGGCTCCACTTACATCTGAACAAACATCTCTATGAAATGACCCTTTACCATCTGTGGAACCAGAAGATAACTTCAGGTGGTCCTCTGGTGTGACCAAGTTTTTCTGAAGTCCTGTCATTTCTTTTGAGACAGATTCCTTTATTGTTTCAGGAAAATTATGTATTTGCTTCATGTTTGCTAATCAGTCACTTTATGTCTCTGAAAAATCTTTTTTTCAACACTGATACAGTTACTTTATTTTGATAATAAAGTTTTGACCTTCACATAGCAATAGGCAGCAGTAAGAGCACCAATTGACAAAGTTAATCACTGACAAAAATGCTGATGACACATGCATGTGTTGCAGAGCAAAATGAATGTGTCTTATTAAGATGTTAGCAATATTTATATATTAAATGTGCTGCTAAAACTAGAATGAAAAATACTTTTGTAAATTAAATTTACCAACTAAAATACCTTGTTAAACATCAAATACTACAAAAATACATTTGTTTTTTAAAATTTGGAGCCTTTTAGGAACAAAACAGCTACATCTCAGTAATAAAAGATTAAAGAGATGTGAGTGTAAACCTGATGATTTAAAGCAGACATATAACTGTCAACAGCAACATTATTTTTGTTGCTGCATAAAGATCATTCCCATTATTTCCAACATGTTCCACCCAGCTGATGTCCTGGAGGAAAAACTCCTCCAGTTCCTGATGTCTCATGTCAGACTCATCAGTCTTTACTGGACTCTGTTAGTTTAATAAACAGGACAGAGGACAGAGAGAGACATGACTGGAATCAAACCAGCAGCTTTGGTTCCTGCAGAAAACACTGAAGACAATAATCAACAAGGACCCCTCCCTTCACCCCCCAATGACAGCAGAACAAAGCTGCAGCTATGAGAGACACTGATGAGAAATATTTCATCCCATCAAACAGAGAAGATGAACTGAAGCTCTGAAGTGAAGGAAAAAAGTCCAACAGGAAGAGTTCAACTGGTTTCTCTTCTAATCTGAACAGAACTGGTCATTTATCAGGATGAAATCATTTTCTTGTTATGTGTCCTGACAGACTCTCTTACTGTGGACTCTCAGAGACTCACTGTGAAGTTGTGGCCTCAGCTCTGAAGTCCAACCCCTCCCATCTGACAGAACTGAACCTGAGCTTCAATGACCTGCAGGATTCAGGAGTGAAGATTCTGTCTGCTGGACTGGAGAGTCTAAACTGTAGACTGGAGAAGCTCAGGTGATTGAAATGACAATTTGTTTTTCCCTAAATTCACTTTCAGTTCTTTACTTCAGTTTGATCTTTTTATTTCTTTATATTTGGGATTTATCTGAACATCAAACAAAATATATGTAAATGTGTTTTTCTGTGAAGAAATGTGACCATTTGTGCTGAAGGACTGTGCAGGGGAACTCGCAGCGGTCTTCACGGACATCTTTAACATCTCACTGAGCCAGGCCATCGTCCCCACCTGTTTCAAAGCCACCACCATCATCCCTGTCCCAAAGAAGGCAACGCCCGCATGCCTCAATGACTATCGCCCAGTAGCACTCACCCCCATCCTGATGAAGTGCTTTGAACGGCTAGTCATGAAAAGCATCACATCTGTCCTCCCTGCCTCCCTGGATCCCTTCCAATTTGCATACCGACCTAATCGCTCAACCGACGATGCCATCTCCTCTGCCCTCCACACAGCTCTCACACATCTGGACACGAAGGACTCTTATGTTAGAATGCTGTTCATCGACTTCAGCTCGGCATTCAACACCATCATCCCCCAACAGCTCATCCTTAAACTGGACAGTCTGGGGCTGAACACCTCAATGTGTAACTGGCTGCTAGACTTCCTGACCGGGAGACCACAGACAGTACGGGTCGGGAGTAACACATCTAGCACCATCACAGACACCATCCCAGACAGTCGGTGTCTCCTGTGGTGTCCCTCAGGGGTCAGTTCTGGGGCCCCTGCTGTTTTCCCTCTACATGCTGCCTTTAGGTCAAATTATTAATCAGTTCAACATTTCTTTTCACTGCTATGCCGACGACACACAGCTTTACATCAGGACTGGAACATCATCATCATCCCTATCTCCGTCTTCACTCACTGTTCTCTCTGCCTGCCTGGAGGAAATAAAGGCATGGATGAATCAGAACTTTCTTCAATTAAACTGCTCGAAGACTGAGGCCATATTGATTGGCACCCCTCACCAGATACAAACATCAACTTTAACAACAATCTCCTTCTCTGGTCAAGACATCCCCCTCTCCACCTCTGTTACAAATCTTGGAATAAAAATGGACTCTCATCTTACATTTGAAAATCACATTAAGCATCTGTTTAAAACCTGCTTCTTCCATCTTCGAAACATCTCCAGACTTCGCCCATCTCTGACTTTTCCTGATGCTGAGAAACTCGTCCATGCCTTTGTCTCCTCCAGGCTCGACTACTGCAACTCCCTGTTTATTGGTATCCCTGGCAAAAACCTTCAGAAACTTCAATACATTCAAAACAGTGCAGCAAGGATTCTGTTGAGAGTTCGTAAATTTGAACATATTACACCCATTCTCCATAACCTCCATTGGCTTCCTGTCACCTACAGAATTCAGTACAAAACTGCTCTCATTACCCATCAATGCTTGCACGGCACTTCACCTGACTATCTAAAGGACATTCTTGCACCATATTCATCCACCCGGTCTCTACGATCACAGAACAGTAATTTACTTCATATTCCTCGGACCAAATTGAGGACCATGGGAGACCGAGCATTCTGTGTGGCTGCCCCCCGCCTGTGGAACTCCCTCCCTGACGACCTGAGAGCTCCACAGTCACTGGTTGACTTTAAAAGCAGCATAAAGACCTTTCTTTTTAAGCAAGCCTATTCTGCCTCCACATGATTTTATCTTTGATCTTAGCTGATATCATTATTGATTTTACTTGATTTTATCACTTGTTTTATTTTATTTATTTTTTAAGCAAGCCTAATCTGCATCCACATGATTTTATCTTTGATCTTAGTCGATATTATTATTGATTTTATTTGATTTTATCACTTGTTTTATTTTGATCTTTGCTTTGTTACACTTTGTAGCACTTTGAGATTTTTATTAATGAAAAGTGCATTATAAATGGAATTCATTATTATTATTATTATTATTATTATTATTATTATTATTATTATTATTATCACATTGAACACAGGGGCCCCACAAGGATGTGTGCTGAGCCCCCTTCTATTCACCCTGCTAACACACGACTGCACACCATCATACAGCTCCAACCACTTCATCAAGTTTGCGGACGACACAACAGTGGTAGGTCTCATCAGCAACAACGATGAGACGGACTACAGGAACGAGGTGAGCCGCTTGGCCTTGTGGTGCGGACACAACAATCTCACTCTCAACGTGGAGAAGACAAAGGAGATTGTTGTGGACTTCAGGAAGAGGGATGCCCAACATGCCCCTCTGACCATCAACAGCACCGCAGTGGAGAGAGTAGACAGCACCAAGTTCCTGGGAGTGCACGTCTCAGAGGACCTGTCCTGGAGCAGGAACACTGCATCACTGGCCAAGAAGGCTCACCAGCGTCTCTACTTTCTCCGCAAGCTGAAAAGGGCTGGAGCTTCAACCCCCATCATGTGCACCTTCTACAGGGTGCCATAGAAAGTGTCCTGACCAGCTGCATCACTGTGTGGTTTGGTGCATGTACTGCATCCTGCCGCAAGAGCCTCCAGCGCATCGTGAGAGCAGCTGAGAAGATCGTCGGCACCTCCTTGCCCTCACTGCAGGACTTACACAGCAACCGCCTCACTCGGAAAGCCCTCTGCATGGCAGGTGATCCCACACACCCACTACACAGCTGCTTCAGCCTGTTGCCATCAGGGAGGAGACTGAGGAGTCTCCAGGCTCGAACCAGCAGACTGAGAGACAGCTCTGTTCATCAGGCAGTCAGGATGCTAAACACTCTGCCTGCTCTGCCTCCCCTCCCATTTGAACTGCCTTAACACAAAAAACTTTCTCACACATTACCACACAACACAAAGATTTTAACACTGGACTCTGTGTCATCAAACGGGTTATTCACTAAACTCTCGGTCATGTGCTCATTCAGTTTGCACTACTTCTCATATTTGCACTAATGTTTGTATTACATTACTGCCTATAATCAATCAAACTTTATTTCAGACACAAAAAAGGTCCATAAAAAAATACATAAAAAATCCATAAAAAAAAATTTAAAATAAAGAAATAAAAGACAGATAATTCACTGAGTCACAAATAAATGATGGCGCCAATGATTCCACAATCTTGAACAAAATCTCACTGCACTAAAAGCAGGATTTACTAGATTTGCAATTATATTATTGCATGACACAGCCAATCTACACATGCATTTATACATAAGATTCCTGAGCACAGCAGCACATGTAGGAACAGCATTATGTACAAACAAATGGCTAGCACTGCTCCATCTGGGCACTTTGAGGAGCAGCCTCATGCCATCATTATATGCCACATAAAGTTTATGCAGGCTACTTTTTTTGTATCTTCGCCACAGATGGGCAGTGTATAGCGAGGTACAAAAAGCCTTAAAAAGAGCTATTTTCACAGAGGATGAACACATACCAAACTTTCTGATCAGAGTATTAGCTTGTGCATATATCATACGATACTGCCTACAGATGTCACGATCATCAGAGAGGTCATCAGATATGCAATGTCCCAAATATTTGATTTCACTGCATATATTGAGGACAGCACCAGATAGAGAGAAGTCAGGGGTTATCAGATGTTTATCTGCCCTACTTCTAGCAATCATAACTTTGCTTTTCTTAGCGTTATACTTGATGTCAAAGTCATAACCATATTGGGAACAGATCCTTAGTAATTGTT